>JAVQKC010015718.1:0-18171 GCA_036025475.1 Philypnodon macrostomus
GTGGTTGCAACAGCGATTTATTTCGGTTATTAATTTTTTTTTTATATGTGTGTGTGTATATATATATATATATATATATATATATATATATATATATACACACACACACACCCTCTGGGCTTGCATAAAGCATTAAAGACTAAGAACCCAAATAATTGTCAACAAAGTATATATGCTGGTATGGTATGGTTAGACTGATTGACACAAGAGAAAAAACTAAAACTGAGTCAGTGTTAACTCAAATTGTCTCAGCTTTATTATTGATACAGTTATAAAGCATATTGCACAGGAAGTCCTGACCAACCTCAACAGAAAGAGACCCAGCTGAAAAAAGAAAACGCTCCGGAGACCTGTAAAACCAGTACACTCAAATCAACCTTTTGTTCTGTCCCCAATTATTTTTTGTATTATTTTTTTCCCAGTGTTTATCATCTATAAGCTTTGTAACAATGGGAGACAATTCTTGGCATAATATACAATACACCCAGTCACATACTTAGATGTATGCTGTATCCTGCAATCTAATCATTAGTTTATTCTTTTTTTGTTGTTTAGATTAGTTAAGGCCATATTTATTCAAATACAGTTAGTACATTTAAACTGTAAGAGTAATAACTCTACATTTTAACATTACCAACACTGAGTAAAGTTCAGCCTGCTTATATTTTCTTAATGTTTTAATAAAGTAAGTACCATCATCCAAAATATTCACACGTAACAAGATAAGAACAGAAAGTTGGATAATCAAATCTGACTTCCACATGAGTCAAATTACAAATAGTTTGATCGATTGTTGTTGAACAGGCTTTCCTCTGTTTCACTATTATAAAGATTGTATTATGTGTGTGTTGCACATTGATATCCAGATTTACTTTTGTAGCTCTTGGGCTGAATAAATGTGTGAATGAACATAAGCAGCATTGACGCGTGTCTGTGTGTAAGGCCTGACACGCCCCTTCAGTGACATTAGTGCAGATGACTTAGATTGTTTACACTTTTACACAACTATTTGTATATGCTTACGGCATACATTATCAATGGGTCTCAAACGTACAACTTCCCAATTGGTATTACATTAGAAAATAACTGTATGTTAAAGTATTAACCTTGCACTGCAAGCTTAATTATGACAAGAAGTTTAGCTTGACTGAAGCAGTGATCGAGTGACACATTATTACATCATTATCAGTGGCCATCAAAGACTGTTTAGGGTCTTAAGAGTTAACAGTTATAATAGTAATAATGATAGCCCTACATTTAAATCACATATTGTAAAGGTTAGTTTAAAATAAAGTCCTGCATACGTCCAGTGATCTAGGTAATCACTTCTGATGCCCTATATGTCTGTCCTAATCTAGAGAATATCCAACTATTTAAAGACAACTCAATTGATTAGCTAAGCCACAAAGAGGAGTGAAAAACACTGAGTCAGCTCACAGTTATCAGTAGGATTTCGACATTGTTTGTATGACTAAACAAATGGATAATGTAATAATGTAATATCTCCAACATAAAATTTCAAAACTAAATGTTAACTTTGAATCACGTACAATGACTTTTAGATGTTAAAAGACTAAGAATATTTTAGTGAATTCACAGATTTGTTCTATTGTAAGTTATATTGAGTTGTGTGATTAACCAGAAAAAGCCCTTATGTATTTGTAACATCTGCTCAGTATAGTCTCAAAAACACACTTTCCTAATGTGACTGAGAAGAAGCAGGTCAAGGGTGAGTGTACAGGATTGTCTAAATTCTGCATATTAGCGAGGACCTCATACAACACAGTAACAAAACATGTTCTGTGTAGACAGGACACACAAATCGGAATTTTCCATATTTGGCACTGTACTGACTGGTACTAGACGTGGCATGGGACCTATTGTTTTTGTCAACAACTGGCAGCCACAAACATTATACTCCTGGTGGAAAGGCAGCCTTTTTTACGGGGAAATAACAAGAACAATTTTGCTCAGCGCAACTCATGCTAAAGGGAGGTAGATGAATTTGATTCGTTTTATGGCATTACCTTTGCCAGGTGAGTCTGAGACACTTCAGAGCTGCTTCACAATGACTTTCACAATGACTTTCACAAGCCAACACCCCTGGTACCACTTTTAGTCTCCATTCATTCAAAATAAATTAGTCTTATTTGCCCCCCAACAATAACTTAATTAGTAACAAATAGACAGCTTTATGTTTAATGACCTGCAACATTACTTCTCTGTGTTAAAAGGTTATTATATTATTATTATGCCTTAATATCAAACCTTTTAAGTTAATTTTGTAAACCCAGTGTAGCTTTAAAAATGCAATATTTATGAGAGCTGTTGGTTTATATTTGCAGAAACAGCTCAAATTAGTTGCATACCTCTTCACTGATATGGCCAACGCAAACAATTCAAAGTAGTGGGAAGGTTGTGTGTTTTCTCCACTCATTAACACAGAAAGGTGAAACCAAGTGTTTTCAGCTCCTGAGAAGGTCAGAGGCTCAGCTTACAGTATTACTCAGATGTGTGTAGAAAACAAAATACAACTCCAGGTATATATTGATGCTCACAATTTAGCATAATAGGGCTCCTTTAAACTTAGGTTCACAACAGTCTTTAAGATGAGATGTGAAGTGAGCTCCCAGAAGACCTTTGGCTGGAGTTTCTCTTCCTGTGCTTAAGGTTATTAGTCTATGATTATCATAGGCTGATTGGATTGTTAGCAATGCTATAGACAGAAGAGAAAAGGTGGTGGTGATTCACTTCTCACTCGATCAAAGGATTCAGATCTCCTTAAGTGGTGAGAAATGTCCAAAGAAGTCATATGCATTATTATTTGGTCAGTTTGTGAGAAAGAAAAATGTGTCCCGGTGTAAACTCCTCAGAAACAGTCCCTCAGAAATCAGGCGATAAGAAAAAGAAAGGTTCCGGGGGAAAAAACTAAACAAACAGTTGTAGACTTAGTTCACATTCAGCCATGGGACGAGAAGATGGGCCTGCTGATGTTACTGTTGGTCGTCATGGCAGCCAGCTCCCATCTGCACCAGGACACAAAGAGTTAAATATATTAGTCTTTTAGTTCATTATTGTATATACGGGAAATGTCACATGTCAGACAATTGCGTAGAAGCAATGTGTTAATTACGCAGCAGGCTAACCGATAACATCAAAGCTACCTCGATCTACCAATAACAGATGCGGATGCCTCGTCTATTATTGGTTGATTGTTTTTAGGCCCCACACAGTCCCAGGTTTATGATTTTTTTTTTCAGTGCGCCTAATTAATAGTGTCCTAATGGACGGTAAAGGCTATTTTGAGTAATATTTATGTATGGTAATGTATGGTATTGTGCCATTAGAAGTGTATAGTATAGTATTTTTGAGCTTGTGCCATTATTTGTTTATTTTCATGGACATAAAGTAGGAACTCATAAAATATACTAGTGGAAAATGAAAAAGAAGTCGGATACAGTATCTGATCCAAACCAAGCCTAGACCAAAGAAAAATATGGTCAATATACCGGGCATTGAAGTGATCACTGACATCAGCAAGTAACAAGTGCTACTATTGCTATTGTTTTTTAATGTTATGCCTCATTTGGACTCTACCACCACTCCATCAAGCGTTTGTGTGACATTTGCCCCTCTGTCTTAAGTGTGTACGAGGATGAGGCGAAGGCGCTGGTAACTGAAGACGCAGGTCAAAGGTCGGGTCGCAGATTGTTATCACTGGCTCTAGTTTCACACTCACTCCCTCTGTGTGGCTTTGTTCGTTTTTTTGTTGAGGAGCGCGTGTGTGTTGAAGAGCAGAGATTGGCGCAGAGTTTGTGGATGCCAGGAGTAAGGGCTTAAAAAGGGAGTTAACCATGCTGATGTGACCCCGGCTGAAAGAACTTCTAAACATCTAAAGTGGGGAGCGTGCAAGGTGGCAGTGATGGTGCAGGAGAGATGAGGGGTAGCAGGGGTAATTAGGATTAGGTTGCAGGATTTGGAGTTAGAAAGCAGAGTAATTAACCCTTACATGTCACCGAACGTGTCCGCTGACCACAGGCGGATCGCGTCTATTTTTTGGGCTGTTTATAATGACTTGGGAAGAATAAAAGCTATTGATTAACAGTGTTTTATAATAAAAAATAATCGACTGTCCCATCGATTGACACGAGTATATTATTTTTTTGGGTCTTAACAACTTGAGGTAGGAACTCTGATTTCAGCGCTACATTTTAATATAGAATAATAATATATAAGTAATATAATATGGTCTTAATCGTTGAAAAATAACCGCACACCACATTGTTCTTCTTTGTACATGTCTTACGTCCCTCCAGCAACTGACGTCAGAACACTTACACTTCTTCACTGGTAGCCATTTGATTCATTTTTTTGCCTTTCACTAGATACACAAAACGATGTAATTACTATTTCCGTACCGTCAGACAAAAGCTAAGTAAAACTGAGCCCCGGCTAAATCCAGGCTTATGAGTCACAAATGTCTCTTTAATGACCATTGTGTATTTGTGAACTGTGTGAAAGTGACAAGTGTAAAACAACACTCATGTCCAGGAGGTGAGTGTGGCTCTGACCTGATATCGTGTGGGAGGCCCGACTGCTCCAGACTGTACTGGATAACAGCTATTTTGCATAACGTCTTCAAATTAGGGCCTGGAAGAGATGAAAAGATCATGAGTCATAGTCATCATAGAAGTTAATACCACTCAAGTTAACATTGATTAAGGTCACGGAGGTCAGAGCGGCCATGGATGAAAGGAACACACAGATTATGGGCACCGGACATTCACTTTCATTGTACCTAATCAAGTAGCCTTCTGCTGCTACTGCCCATCAGCTTCAAAGTTTGCACATTTTGAACTTCAGCAGGTTTGTCTTCAATATGTTTTCACAATTAAAAGCAATGATATGAGGCTATGTGATTGACAAATAAGCACATTTTGCTGAAATGAAATCATGAAGTAACCACAAAGCACTATGCTAAGATGCCACAGTTATTGCCAATGGAAACTGATAGGTCTACTCCAGTGGACAATAAACATTATACTGTTCCCTTCTTGTATTTCCATCATCATGGTTGTGGCACCATATGTTCAGTGAAAGAGTTTGGGAGTCCCATGCAGTCAGTGTGTCCTGGTGCAAGCCCACACACACAAACACTGACTGTGACCCGACAGCTTCACAGACTGCCCCACTGCTCCGGATATCACTATATTTGGGGTTTGTCCTGGCAGCGGAAGTGGACCATGTGATTACAAGAGGCCTTTGGTGTACTAAAGGAATATAATTACTTAAATAGCACATATTACAGCTAGATTTATAACTGTAATAGTACTTGGTCTGCTGACTGGACACTTGTATAACACTTCACTTCACTACTATTAACAACTTCTTTAGGAAAACCTCCAGACATGTTGGACAATGCTTCCAACTTTTGGGGAAATCCAAGACTACAGTGCCCCAGTACACAAAGCAGGAACTAAGTGGTTTGATGTGTTTGGGCTGTAAAACTTGACTGGCCTGTAAGAAGCTCTGGACAGGCCTTCTTGTCCTCTAACATCAGTGCTTTCAAAATCTCAGAGAACAGTGGCAGACCAACTCCACTGCTACTGTTTTAAGCAGGTCTGAGCCTAGTTTATTATTATTGTTTTTTGTAATTAAATATAATTCAGGTTTATTAGGTATTCAGAACTGCATTTGCTAAACTAAAGATGCTTAGTAAATTCCTATTACTTACTGAAGTCTAAGATGTACAGGTCTGAGTGATCCATGAGGTTAAATTCATCTCCCATTCCTTGCTCAGGACAGGGGCTGTAATGAAAACAAAACACAAAGATTTCTAAGGTTAAAATGTGACAGCTTACAACATTTCAAGCCTGTAAAACTTTAGAGACATTAAGTCTATAGACTTCCCTCTCTTCATTGAGCACTGCATCACCTTTTGGTTTTATTGGACAAGTGCATTGTTTCTCGTATTGATTTTAGTTTTACACAATTCTCCACAGTTACTTAACGGGTCTGCCGATGATGTATCTTATCACCACTTGTACCGTCTATCTTTTATCACTCGAAACATGAGCTTTAAGGCAGTCTGATATTGTTAACCCAAAAACAGTGGAGCTTGCTGGCTGCCGCTGCTGCAGCCCCTGGCCCTTATCAGAGAGAGCCATGATTTAAGCCTCAGGAAGCAGGGCTGCAGTGGGTTGTCCAGGTGGTTTGGGAAGATAGTGTCCCACATAACATCAGTGAACATCTGCTTCCTGCCTTGGTCAAACACACACCTGTAGCACACCTGAGGCGCTGTCTTTGTGGTTAAGTCTAGAAAATCAAAATTGCAATCTACATAAACTATGTATTTTGATTTAACACTACAGCTAAACTTAAGTTGAGTGATTTTTTTTCCTTAAAGGGAAACTGATTAATTGCCTGATCACATATTGTAAGTGAAAAAATGTACCATAAGGCTTCAATTATTATTTTATAATAAACTGACTGTGTTAACGACTGATAGCTGATGGTGAAATACTACATTTGTAGTAGCAATTAAGTAAAGTTTAATAATAGTTTATTCAAAAAAATTGAATAAGCTTTAACGATTGCATGATTAAGCCATATAATATATGCGATAATTACACAAATATTAATCACAAAATGCTGTTTACCTTATGGCAATAGTTGAATGTAACACAGTCCAAAAAAATGTCACTAGAACTGACCAAGTCATTGTATGGGCGACCGACACCCAAAAAGCAAAGCAACGTGGTTATTGCAGTGTTTTTTATTTATTTATTGCAAATTTAACACAGATGCCATAGTGTATGGTTGAAAATATATTGAATATCTAACCACATCCTCTCGTACCAAGAAAGTAACAAAACCACATAATTTTGAGGCCAGTTTTAAATAAAAGGGAAGCCCAATGTCATCGTCAAATTGTGCTTGAAATGTTTGTCTATTCCTGCTCTGAGCTGTCTTCTTCAGTGCATCTCCCATTCACTGCGTGTTCAGGATGTTGTAAGGGTTTTACGTTGCTAATCTTCCCTAAACAAACAGCATGATGACTTAGAGCAGCCCAAAGAGGCACAGAGCACGAGCGCAAGGGTCCCAGGGGGGGTGGGCCAGCTGTAGAAGTCATTACGCCCCCCCTCACCCTTTAAAAGGTGACCCACTCATGTCTATAGCTTTTATCAGCCAAGACCCATCATCATTACAGTCTACTGTCCCTATACCTGCTCTGCTTCACTGGGTATGGAACAACAGCACATTTATGGACTTCAATACTGGCACATTTCTAATACAGGTTTAATTAGTATTTGTGGCAATAAAATAATAATAAATCTATTAGGAGCTTCACTACTATGAATGTGATTGATCAGTGCGCTCCACTGAAAGTATAAATGAACAGTATAATATACAAGACACCTCTAATCATGTGTTCTAGTCACATTACTGTTGCTCATGAATTTAACGCCACTGAAAAGATGGATTTTATAATATACTCCTAATATTACTATTCCAAGGCGAGAAACAATATCTGCACAATTGCAGACTATCTGGTCTGCTCATCCAATATACATCCACCATATTTATAACTATGTCCAGAATGCAATAGAAAATATGTTTGGCCAAGAGGTACCATATAGTTTGTCACATACTCCTGTGATGAAGTATAACTAATGACCAAATACACATCTGCTTGAGCACATCCACATCTGTTTGAGCACATCACAAATATATTTAAGGAAAAACAAATACACAATTTTTAAGAGATCCAAATGGTTTATATCCATTTGTTCCTAATTAAATGATAATATTACTTACAAATTTGTGTCAGTATGAATGTATTGTCTTTTGGTTAGGATGGTGGAGAAAAAAGTCCAAAACACTACCACCTCCTACTTTGAACGTATCTGAAATGCTTCCACTCACTCGACTTCTTAACTACAGTATCTTTACACTCTTGTACAAGTTCAGATTATGTACAGCATGTAATGCTGTGGGACTCTGAACAGTGGAAGTGCAGAGATAAGAGCTTGAACAAGAGAAATGAGGATTGCTTCCTTTGGGAGCAGGCTTTCTCGAGCGCTTAGCAGAGATGTTAGGCTATAGGTGTGAAATTCGGCACAATATTAGGCCCTTGTAATGCTTTATTGGTCACCACAAAATGGAAGGAGCTTGAAGAGACCTAGAGAAATTGGGAACACGAAACAGGGGGTCGGGAAAGTGCAGTTTTACGTGGTGTCCTATGGTGGCTTTTTTGTTACTCGATCGGCAAAGTAACAGCAAGTGTGAAAGTGTCCCTCCCCCTACGACCCCGAGGTTTGAATGAGGGATGCTACCCCCCTTTAAGAAAACACAAGTCGCTATTTCAAACAACACTCAATAAGGACGAATTATCACCTAATTGCAAGTAAATTTGAAGGCTGCTCAGTCTCAATGAAGGTACAGACTTGAGCCTTCCAAGTTAAGAAATCTATAATTGCTACAAAAGACTTTCAGTTATTAAAAGTATATACAATTAACATAAAAAATGTCTAAGTGGCTTTTTCTTTTGCCAAGCATTTAGTTGTAAACTGGTTGTAGTAAGTATATTCAGATGCATTAGCTGTACACTCATTCTTGAAGAGATATGGGCTTCATTCTTTTTTCTTTCTAAGCATCCCATTGAACTCAGTTTTTTCTGAAGCATGTACCACACAGGAACTCATCACAGACAACAACTTCCTGCTGAACGCCTTATCAGGACGACCAGACGTGCATAAAATAATATAGCGGCTGTGTTGTGCTGAGGGAAAGCACTCAACACAAAAGTGTGAAGATAATTGTTAAATGTAAACACTCCACAGACCACAAATATAGTTGAAGCTAACCGCTACATTTGTACAGTAAATATGGATTGTTGTGTATTTGACAATCGATCAAGCAGAGTCGTCATAGCTGATACAAAAAATACTAATCCAGAATACAACAATTAAAGCTAATCTACTGACTCAGCAAAGAAAGCTAATTTTAATCAATTCCTTCATTTTTCAATACTGACTGCAAATTTAAAAAATACCATACAACTCAATTCTAAGTGACTACACTGTACCATTATCCATGTTGTCTTTAGATCAAGTGATCAGTGCCATTGCTGATCCCTCCACTGATGAGCTGCTTCTGGTCTACGCTCAAACTCCCTACATTTGCCTATATGCTTTCCACTGTCACAGGATTGCCCATGTCGCCCCCATTCCTTCTCGAACACTATTAAATTATTCTCTGCTTAAATAATATCTTGTTACCTTCTAGTTTGCATATGAGGTTTCAAGTTTATTTGTCATATGCACATTCAACACAGGGTCAAAAAAATGCAATGAAATGCTTTGGATCGGAAGAACCGTTTGACTCGCTTAGATAGTCAAGTACTAGTAGCATGCAATAATAGTACATGGTAAGAAGAAAGTGTGCAAAAAGAGAGATAAGTAACAATATAATAAAGATATAATAAAAAAGTACAACAAAAAAATCCAAAGGTGCAGGTAGGATTAAATAAAGTGTGAGTAGAGTATTTCACAGGTGGTAAAATACTTCAGATGACTTTGTATTGCACATGATATAGTATTGCAGCACATGATATAGTATTGCAGCAGTAAACATATTACGTAAAGTGAATTAGTGTAGTATTGTTGAGAGTGCAGTATTATTGGGAGCATTATCGAGAGTATGATACCTGCAACAAATTGACCTGGTCTGTTATCACTGATGGATTCCCGCCCAACAGTTTTGTCCTAATCGCTGCCGTCTCACTTCTCTTACCCAGTTATCTGTGCCTCCTCCTGTGGCAGTGGCTGGAAGATGGATTAAGACCTACAGCAGCCCCAGACTAAAGCCTCACATAGAATAACTTCACCTGGCTCCTGGAGAAATACCCATCTTCAGATTAGACCCGGAGTTGCCCTTAACAACGCTTACTTCTCAAATTGCAGAGAAAAAACACATTAGGCCTTGAGACGGTATATTCTCCTTTGAATCCAATCCAGAGCCACTTCTTATCAGGACTATAGCAGCAATAGCTATGTGCCTATAAAAACGACAACTTATAGACCCTGAAGACAGCTGTGTGATGTACCAGGCAGCATAAGATCTAAAGGGTTTGTGATATACTGTTAAGCTATTATGATTCTCATTTCCTTTTTTGCTGCAGCCTGTAATGTCAAGGTCAGGCACATCAAGTGAGAAAAAACAAACATGTTTAAGACATTTTGTGTGTTTTAGTCTTTTGCTTCTCAGATATTGGCAGGAAGCTTAAAAGCATGTTAAATTGTAAAACAAAAACTAAACGATATGTGATTACAATATTTACAAAAACAAAAAAGTACGTCACGATAACTTTCAACTAAGTCCCAATGTTCCAGCCTTATCAACATATTGAAAATGTATTTGGGTCTTAAAAATAAAATAAAATGTGAAACAGAGGCAATGAGCTCCATCTTTAAAGCTTTTTTAAAATCTTTTTATTAGCCAGGGGCTTCTCCCTGTTGTCTGCCCGCTGACTCATGCACGTACCTTGCCCAGGCCCTTAGTTGCTGCAATAGCCTCAAGCCATTATTTAAATAATATAATGATAAATTTAAATTGATTTATAAAGAAAGAAAACAAGTGTGGTTACATGCTTACATATAAGCTGGTAACAGTGTATTGTATTAATCTCTGCCAGGCTGGTTTATTGATGAGATGTTTGACAGTAGTAATTCTCTGGTAGTTACTACTATTTGGACCTGACCTGTCAGAGCCTCACAAAGCAGCACTTATGGCCCTGTTTATTTGAGCTGCTGTGCAACACTCGCCCTATGACACCTTCATATACACAGGCTGTTTGTGGGTTAAGGAGGGTTAAGATGCAGATGAACTACTATCATGAGCTTGTCTTTGAAGAGTAAATCACTGAGTTTTTGGGGCTGCCCTGGGGTCCTGTCCTGCCACGTGCTGGGTGCCCTGTGTCCTGAAGGGGTCACCTCCACTGTTTGACAGGTTTTATCTGAGGCATACTAAACACACACACAAATACAAGCAGACAATTAATAAAGGAAACTTCTGCAGCTTGGCCTTTGACACAGAAAGGCCAAAAGACAACACGTGTGTGGCACCAGAAATTATCGGGTGTTGATAAACATGCTTTTCAATGGAGTCAGGTTCAACTGTGGCAGATTAGAAGAGATTACGGTACATGGTGGTCGGGCAGGCAAACTAGTGCACCTTTGATTCAGTACTGTGCAAAGGTTTAGAGAAACGTAAAAAAAAATCAATTATTAATCCTTTCATAATGATGTTTGCCTGTTTGCTAGGACTCTTTCAGATGAGCATTGTTAAATGGAAGGACCTACAAACACTGACTTGTCCTTCAAAAATGTATACAAGCGGACTTTGGAGGCACTTATTTTGTGAACTGATAAAAATAATAATAAATATATTTCATCATATTTAATGCCAGACCAGGCTAGTATCAAACACGTTTAATTAAAAATAATATTAAAAATACATCTTGGGTCAGCCCTTACTTGTGTTTACTCTAACACTGTGCTGACAGGTTTAGCAGTGATAAACAAAGCACACTAAAACCAGCTGGCCTATCGTAACAGCAGCCCTTTTAGACATTGATAAGCTTCAATATGACTGATATCAAGGCACCAGCTTCTGACCTTGCTGATCTAGTAAACAAAACCTTTAGAAGGATGGCTCATCTTCTCCAGTGGTTTCATAAAATTCCTTACAGATTATTTAGTGAGGTGAGATTTGAGTGGATTAAACAAGACGTTGGGGATGGGATGTTTTGGCTACCAGTGGGATTACACAGTATGTGGTCCAATAGCTTCAACTACCTCTGCTTTAGCTCTGTCTTACCTGAACACACAAATATATGGGGTTAATACTTCCTAATTTCTCGTGAGCAAAACAACTCAATAATCCTAAATGACAAAGCATCCAACAAATTAAATAATATGCTTTTCAATTAATTTATAAGACTGCTGAAGCCCATATAATTGCATTCAGTGATTCTCAACTGGTCGGTTGGAACACACAAGCGGGCAGTTGGGAGGTTGTATTTTTAACCCCAAATCTTATTTTCTTTTGGCTTTTCACTTCTGGGATCATCATAGCAATTAGCAAACCACCTGCCTTCAAGTGTGCAGTAATTTGCATATTGATCGGGCATAGATTTTTATGCTAACTCTTTCTTACACAATTCTGTTTATTTATCCAAGGATAGGACCAGCACAGAGGATTGTGAATCTCGTTGCAAGCCAAAGTATTTTCAAGCCCAAGAATACAGGACATTTGCCATAAAGCTTTGCCCAAGTGGTTCTGTATAAAAGTGAGTTAGAATATTTTAATGTGGAGGGGGGTGATCTAACTTAATTCTCCATAGTATCTAAATGGAATGAAAGTAGATTAACTCACACCAATAAAATATATTTGCAATGTATATCTATAGAAAACTGATGGAAACTGATGCTATCAATATCGTCATCATTCTATCCATCTTGACTTATTGCACCAGGCCACTCTCCATATTGTCCAATAAAAACACACAAGTTAAATCTGTCAGGGCAAAGTGAGCTCTGACGTCAGCTGATGAGTCATAAAGTCATAGCACCAAATCTCAACAATAGGCACCAGTATGGCACAGAGCACCGGAAAAACCCAGTAATGATGAAACGGGACGAGCTGGCCTTTGCTACGCACAGACTGTGGGTAATCTCAGCAGTGACAGCCGTCCGCAAGATCTGTCCAAATTAATTTAGTCAATAGTTGAACATACACATTTAGCGCTATACAGTCAAATATAGTGCTTAGAGTATCATCTGAAGAAAGATTAATCTAATATTATTATTAGATATGAAAATTGGCCTGTCTTTATTCATGTTAATATTATGCTTATGGAAGATTTCCTGCAAAAGAAGTTATGTGCCTAATTTACAGAGATGGAGATTAGTCTAGCCTCTCGAGAATACAAAATATAACATTTTGTCTCCTTTGGATGAATAAATTCCTTAAAATGTATTTCATATTGGTAACTAAATTCAAGCTAAATCTCTGAAGTCATTAAATCAATACAAATCCAATCACATCCAAGTAGATCAAGCACCAGGTTCATTTCACAGAGCCCAATCTGTCTGCTCACAGCATGTCCATCTGCCATGTCCTTGTTCACTTCCTGCCCCTCGTACGGTGCCCTGTTCCTAAACCTGAGACTGCTTCCCGATTTAGCACAACCTGAGCATGTCGTAAGCAATTATACCCGGGCCATGACACAATGCCAAACAATGACAACAAAGGGATCATAATCTACGAATGAGATCTCAAGTGCCAGCCAAGTTCAGCAGCATCCAATTCCTCAACAGGGAAGACAAAAATAATATTTTGTTCATCTTTTGTTTTAGTGGTAAGTGAAAAATTTAGTTTGTAATCACCATTTGAAATATGATCCAGGCATCCAGCATGGGACAAGTAAATGAAGACGACAACCCATCTACAAATATATTAGCATACAGTACCAGTCAAAAGGTTGGAGGTACTATTCCATTGATTTGAATGAGAAACTCAGCCGTCTGAACATTTGACTGGTACTGTAGTTTGTGAAAAAAATGCCTAAGTGAAGTAAAGAGCTTGTTAGAGCCAGATTAAATGTCGTACACACATACAACAGGTCACCTAACACCTCCACTAAGAAGGTGGTCATTTTGAATTGTTTGTCAGTCTGTGTCTCCAAGTGTCAGCCCTGCAACCAATTGGCCACTGTGTATGGTGTTACCATTGTGAGTGTAGGCTAAAAATGCTAAATAGTGCACAAAGTTCAGCAACATTTGGCAAGACACAATTAGTGACATAAGAAAGAAAATATTATTTAAGCATTTATAATTTAGCACTGACATTCAGCATGGGACCTTGACCTTAAGCAAAAGTCAATTGGAACTAAATAATTTAGTTTGTCAGAGCCACATTTTAGGTGATAAAAATATTTGTCCCCAGTGAAGGGCTGTCTGTCAGTCTGTGTCAGCCCTGCAACCAAGTGTCCACTGTCCATAGTGTTACCCACCTCAGGTCCATAGTTAGTGGAATAAGCTAATTCATAATCTACAAAGAGCTCTAAATTGTACCACCAGTCAGGTTTAGCAGCATCCAATTGCATTAGATACAATTAGTATATTGGTCATCTCTTGTGTTAGTAGGTGAAGGCTAATGCAGGTGGAGTTAGTCATGCAAGGATGGTCCTTCGTGGGGCAGTGACCAAGGCTCAGTAAATGAGTGTAGCAGAGGTGCTGGGGGTATATCAAATTGCCCTGTGTGAGAAAGAATGCTCCCTTAGGTCATAAATCAAGAAAGGGGGCAGAATATCGAGCCTTTCTGCAGCTCGGCAAGCCTCTTTATACTGGTTTAAGTAGTTACCTGACCAGCACTATAGGGGATTTCAATGGCCATTTCCCTATAATTTGTAGGACCAGCATGGGGTCTGTGTATAGGATGTAAGTCATGTTTTTGTTTGCAACAGTAATTAAGACCTCACTACTGATTCACTGACCTTCTGAAATAATTGCAAAATGCTGCTAATGATAATTATGGCTAAATCTCTAAATTGCAAGGGCTTCATCTGTTGTGGGTGATGATAGTGATCTGATGCAGGAGGAGGAAAAAATATACTTTTATGTATTATTTCAACTATTTAAAGTAGTTAAGTGGTAGAGACAGTGGTGAATCTAGTTTCTAAAGTACATTATGTTTTTTTTTTTTTTAAGTTTGGACCTGTTTTAGTTCTGGTTTAAACATTGTTTAGTTCTTGTTTTTACCTACTTTTCATTTGACTTAGACCTGGTACTTGGTATGTTTTTATCTTTTCCTCTAGACAGCAAGTCATGTGTTGTAAAATAATGTCATTTAGTAGAGTCTATTGTAGTTGACATAAATAGTAGTTAAGTCTTTGGAATTTCCCGTTCAAGTCGCAACAAAACCTTTTTGTGCAATAACAACAGCAATAATTTATTTCTAAACACATTCCCACTGGTAAAATAAACATCATAAACATCAACAAAGGGGATCTGCTATGGATCAACAGGCTGAGCAAAACAACTCGAGGTGAACCATAAATTTGAGCACTATTCACTCTGGTCCACCTTTCCAAATGAAAGAAAACACAAGCAAGGTGTCCCCGTAGTAATTAACGACTGCCCTGTGCAAACATTTATCTATCGCAGAGAGAGACACCAATAAGTTGTAGGGCTTGTGAAGTGACCTCGTGTTTGTGGGGTCAAGAAAAAACAAACAAGATGGCCACAACAGTGATTGGTAATTTAAAAAAAAGGTCTTGGAGATTTATAATAAAGCAAGTTTTAACAGAAAGGGCTTGATAACATTAAGGCAGAATTTAAAATATATGAGGCAAAGTAAACAGATTGTTGTAGAGGGCTGTGGATGTTTGCCTGTGTCGTCTTGTGTGTATGAACGTGCTTATTGTGGTTCCTGTCTGTAAGAGGCTTAGGCCCACCGGTGTCAATAAACAATGTGCAATTGTGGTTTTCAGGGGGAACTTATGACCAACATCTACAGCGCAAGTTTGAAGTGTGAAGGAATCAGTGTGTAATGTGTACAGGAAACAATAGATTGACAGACCAATCTATACTAGGGTTAATAATAATGACATAAAAAACACGATGATATATTTATGTTAAGCACCGTAATACTGATATGACCTGCAATATGTTAACAAAAGCATAAAAAACAAGACATTTGTGCATGTGTTTAAAAAATGTCCCCATATCAAATGAATTTAAGGTTGACTGCCCATCTGACTGGCCATTGTCCAGAGAGTACCCCATAGAGAGAGCCCCATAGCTCCAGTCTCCAATCCAGTCCAAAGTCAAAAAGGTATTTGAATGAATTCTGAATAAATCAAGGAAGGACATATATGGAGAAAATAACAGGTGTAAAACATTTCACCAGAGCTAAACTTTATCTAGCACCTATTTTATTTAACGATTTATTTCAAGTTAGTAATATAAACTATAAAGCACAATCTATTTTGCAGTCCTACTCTATACTAAGATTTTCTGTGCATTTATATCTACAGTTCTGAATTGGGTCCAGTTTCCTTTATAAAACCACTGCCAGACCTATTTAAACAGGATGTAGCAGATATTGCTGTGTTTAATTTCTTCCTGTGCTTGGCCAGTGCCCTCCATCATCCCAATGAGCCCAGTGACACCCCGGTTTAAAGGCCTGGCCCTATCTGCTCCCAACAGGAAATCATGACTCCTCAAATCCATCCTGGACTAATCCTGCCCAAACCAGAAAAGCTATGCAGAGCAAATTCAGAAAATAATCACACTTTGAAGACATCTTCCAATAATGCTAGAAATGTTATTATTGCACTTATTGCATTGTTAATGTACTGTGCTTATTTGTTACAGTTTCTAGGTGTAGTGTTTTTGACTCTTTTTTTTTTTTTAGAAACCAATTCATAAAAAATGTATACATTATATAAAAATAGTAGAATTATTATATTTATTAAGTATTATAATATAAATATTGTTTTTGTTTTTGCAGCACTGGATATTTACATATTTATCAATGAAATGTTTCAAGTCATTTGGCCTTTGTTTTGTGGACCTTATTGTAACTCAAATGCTCACAGGCACACTATTTATCTCTATTTATTTAAAATATACCACAGCCTAATTCATTTTCTACTGCATACCGTTATGGGTTAAGTTAATTACTGTACACAATGACAACTATTAACACAGTCATTGACTTTAGGGGCACACATGCATGTATTTCACAATAAAGCAGGAAGATACTGGAGTGCAGTGGAAATTCAGACTCCCAAGAGTAAAGTATATTTGATTATTCTGTATATGCAATACATACAATATACAGAATGCTTAGAATACCTTATGAAAAAAACAACGTAAACCTGAAAGGATTTTTGAAAAAAAAAAAATACACAATTAATACCAGAACTACACCATTGCAAATGAAGGAAACAGTAAACCCCAAGTAATTTTCCATATGTGTATTAGACAGGTTGCTACTCCTGACGTTGTGTCCAGCGAAGCGATGAATACCTAATCTCGCACCAGGCAGGGGCCCTCGAACTTAAGGGCCTGTAGACGAAGTGGGGCTGAGAAGACTCTTATCCCCAGCCTCCCGGTTCCTCATATCAGGACGTCCCACTGGGGTTTGTCTGATAGCAGGGGCTTGTCTGATAACAGTAGCCCTGGACTAAACTCTGGACTGTACTAAAGCTGGTAGCTGCCTCATTATAGTGGCAGCTACTACAGGTCCTATCTCAGAGCCGTCACCAGCACAACGGCTCTTCACCGGGGACAAACCACCGGCAATCAGCTGTTAGAGCCACTGCCATGAAATGATGTCTGCAAAACCAGGCGATTTGTTCAGTTCAATAAAAAGCAACAGGACAGTCACTTCACAAATGGGGGATACTTCACAGAAAGCTTTTGGTCCTTGGAGCCGCTGTGCTATAAAGATTACAACAAGCAAATACTGTACAAGTAGAAGGCAGAGGAAATTTAATAATAAATGTGGCAATTCTGATTAAAAAATAAACATAGTAAAAATAGTGTATGCATTTCAGGGTTTCAGTGATAACCTATTAAAAACCATACAGGCATATCAGCAGACAAGAGGAGGAGCTGTTAATGTTGTTCAATAAAGGAACCAATTGAATGAATTTAAAGGATTTTTTTATGTTACTGTGCTAAGCTTTATTATGAATGACTTTGTAGTTTAACTAAGTTGAGCTGGTAGTCAACTCACTGTCCCTCCTGATTGTGTACTATAAACTAAGCCTGTGTTGTCGTCCCTGACAGCAAAGTGTTTATCGGCGAAACTGCCCCATACATCTGCTACAACTGTCACCAACGGGCACCTTAATCAGACATTATGTGATTTCTAAGAGTTTTAATATTGTTAACGAGCAATTAAGAGGTCTCACCCCCAAACCATGACAAACCTGGGAAGGTCTACTTGACTTTTTTGATTTGTCTGGATGTTTGTGAAGAATGTTTTTGCCAAATTTTGTAAAATTCCCTAAAACTACATTCTTCTTTCAGTCTATAGGGGGCGTTATAGAGGTAACTGCCATCATATTGGTCAGATGTGTTCAGGGCCGGGGGG
>JAVQKC010015729.1:0-17257 GCA_036025475.1 Philypnodon macrostomus
AAGTAACTGTACTCTTACTTGAGTAAAATCTTGTAAATCTAGAAAGAGTAAGAGTACTTTTACCCACCTCTGTGTGTCATGTAAGAACAGCTTTATGTGAAAAATGTGATGATGTGGAAATTCTGTTCCTTGTGCCTGAAATTTTGAAAATATTATTTACATTTTTAGTTTATCTTTTGAAAATATCAAAATCTGTTTATTATCTTTTTATTATTTTGACAGATTACCACAACATGAAACAGATATTCTGGCATTACGCTCAAACAGATACTCAGTATTTTCCGACTCTTACTTGAATAATTATGTGAATGAGTACATTTTACTTCGACTTGAGTAACATTCTTTTGCAGTAACGGTGCTCTTACTTGAGTTAAATTCTCCACCTCTGCTGTAGAGATAATTAAGAAAAAAAAAATACTATACAAGATTGGGTCGAATATTCTCCAGTCACAAGGGGTTCATGAAGGAACTGGGAGTTGTATTGCTTCCCTTTATGTGTTTGATATGATTGCTTTGAGTCTCAATAGACAGGGTATTTACTTCTGGACAAAACAGTTCAAGTTTAGGTGTTTATATCTTAATTATGCTATGGTAGTGGTGTGCTCTCACAGTCAGAGTGCTAGCAAGCTACACAATCCTGAAATGTAATGTCTCTGTAATCTTCTGTTTACATTTGCATCTATTCCACACACCCAACACTCACGTTTGATTCCATGTTGTATCCCAAAGTAGAGGTGCTTGATTACATTAGCATATACAGTAAAAGAGCTGTATCACTGTGCATCTAAACTCACCAAAATCCTTGTTAATATTTTATACTGTTATGGAAAAAAATCACACAAGGACAAATGAGGGCAGGATGGCTGCCTGGTCAGACATGAACTTCTGGTGACTTTGTCATTTCCCCTGCCCCCACAGAGCTGAGTAAGTGCCCATTTACCCAGGGCCAAAGAAGAGAAAGGCAGGTGCAGGAGCAATAGGCTGAATAAACAATGCTTGGCAATTCAATTTGAACTGAAACCCAAGTACCAGCTAGAGAGGGTTGATAGTAAATGGACAAAAAATCTGAACGAAACAGAGTAATGTCTTGTTTGGGGCTGAACACGGAGTACCTCTGTGATTTAGGAGGCCAGTGACAGAGATCCATTAACTCTGAAACAACAGGAAGTGATTTATGCATTCAATAAGACTTGCTGGCTTTCATTTCCTTCTTCTCCTGATTTCACTTTCTTAGACCAGACAGGAGCAGTTTACAGTACTATGGCAAAGTGAATCTGCTGGACAAGGAAGGTGCCCTGTGTATGAAAAGTGAGACAGCAGAAAAAATATGCTCTGAAGCAGTTTTAGTTTGTGTTTGTCTCGAGAATGACTTTGCTGTTTACAGAAAAATGTTGCTTCATAAGTTTCAGGAGCACATGCCTTCACAGCTTCACAAAGTTGGATGGTACCTATAACCCATCTCTTGCATCCCCCTTACAAGATCTTATCACAATATCCACATTACAACTTTATAAACATTCAAAGGCACATTGATGTTGTGGCGTGATCCTTACTAATGGAGTGGTGTACCATTCATCCATAAATACCATGAGCTAAGATATAGGTAGATTGTATGGTCCCTATAGGGAAATGTGTCCTTTGCATTTGACCCATCTTTCAATGCCACTGGGGCAACCTGTCAGGAGCAGTGGGTGGCCGCGTGTCAGCAACTTTATGCATAAACTACTGAATGGATTTGGATTACATTTTCAGGGAAGGTCAGGGGTGACACAAGGAAGAAGGGATGTGATTTTGGGACTGATCTAGAACACAGTCTGGAGCCTGGATGTTTTCAAATAATTTCTCATTCACTTGAATGGGACAGACATCTGAGCTTGACAACATTGTGTGGACATTTAACCCTATTGCACCCAAAGTTTTCCCAAACCTTTTAAGCTTCTTGCTAGATAACACTGTTACTGTTGTTTCTATGGTTCTGATAACCTCTCATTGTAGATGATTTGAATGATTTTGAAAGTCTGTGTTTTGTCATTTCTTTCTAAAGAGGGGAAATTAGCTACCTTTCTCGTACTTTCTAGTCTTTTCTAGTCGTGCATGTTTTTGGTTGACGGGAGAGAGTACACAGAGAAAACCCCCCCAGACACAGGGAGAAACATGCCAACTCTATACACACAAGTCCCCACAGCCCGGTTCACGACTCGAACCTCGGGACACTACTGGTGTGAGGCGACTGTTTTAACCACTTTGCCACTGTGTGCTATCAAACCAAAAAACAGTGTCAATGTCTTTTCACCTTTTTGAATTCCGACAGAACATTTGCCAGAAGTGAAGAGGTGTTAATAGAAACTGTAAGTGAAGGAAGAGAAGATAAGAAAGAAGAGCCTATAGGTTAAAACCAGGCACTCCAAACTTGCTGACTTTTCCGCTTTCAACCTGCTGGCTCCGGAGGAAATCACTCTTTAACGTTCAAAATCACTGGGCAATTAATCTGCAGAGGGACAGTGGAGCGAGGCACCTAGGGATGGTACAGGGGGGTCGAGAAATTCAAAAATCAGCAGAAAAAAAGGTTTGAGGAAGAAAGAAAGCTGCTTACAGTAACACCCATTAATTTCCCCAAAGACAGGTGAAGAGAATATTAATCCAAATGGGGCAGTATACGCTTAGCCAGCTTCTCTTCTTGCATATGCAGTCAACTCCACCAAGATACTTTAACCTATAATAGAAACTAGCTGGTTCAATGGTTATTGGTAATTTCAGTGACTGCCTGGATACCAATTAAAGGCTCAGTGGGGGTATCAAACACAAAATGTATCTTGTATAGGTGGTGATAAATGGGTTAGTGCCATACTCCACTTCTGCTTTGGGGAATATGTCAGGTGTTTTTGTTCTATCATATGTCTCTGAACATACGATATATGTGATGTAAATACTCAGTTGAGTTTATTAAGTGAAAACTGTATGTTTAGAGAGCTAAAACACAACCCAGGCTGTTACAACAATGTGCTGGTGACCCCTGGTGGCCATTGGTGCGAGTACATATTGGGGACTCAAGCATGTATTACAAAGGTGATAAAATACCCATTACTGCTGCTGGAGCCAATTTGCTTCAAGCATGCTCTTCTGCAAGTCGAAGTCGTCCAATGCTGTCTTTTTATTATCTGAATTGTTCCATTCTGACCTCTGGCATCAATAAGGTATTTTCCCCACTACATTACTTGTTCCCTCCTTTTTGGAGTATTCTCTGTGAACATTAAAGAAGATTGTATGTGGAAATCTCATCATCATGAAGATGCTGGCTGCTTGGAAAGGTTCACCTAATAAAGAGACCAGTGAGTGTTTATACATACGCAGTATATAAAACAACTTCATACAATGTATTTTTACCTTATTTGACAAGAAATATTGTGGATCTGATTACAGTTGTTTATAATCTATTTCTAAAACAATGATAAAAAAAACACTACTAATAGGAAAATCTTTTATTTAATTGAATAATGTCTGCTAATATTTCTTTCAGTCTCTTAAACACTCTGACAATTCACATTCTCAACAACATTGTAGTAAGAACAAGCAGATGAAACAAGAAACCCAAACATAAAATGTCAATCGTAGAGAGTAGATCTGTGGTGTGGTGCTTCAATGTGTGTTTCCAACCAATCCATGTGTATGTTTTTCACCAGTATGATGTATTTTCAGCAATGAGTATAAAAAAGCAACTCACAAAAGAATTGATATTTAAAAGGTTGTAATGCAAAAGTTAACAGATTAAAAGATTGCAATAATGTAATAATTGCAACAATGTCCCATAGAACTAGATTCTAGGTTAAAGGCATCTCATGATGTAAAAACAGCTCAATGACAGCAACTATTGTATTCAGCAAAGCATTCCACATGATTAGCACTAATATAAAGAAGGCAATCTAAAGCTCATGAATGTTTATGGATATACATTGCACCACACTGCCATATGCCTCAATGCACACTGTCTAATCAAATCTATCTCCAGTTTACGCTGAAATGACTGTATTATGAGTACTCATCAAGGACTATTGATATAACATTGTCCCATTGTAAAATATAATAAAAGCTACTTTGTGTTTGTACTATTGTATTGCTCATGGATATGCAAAACACGCTGAAGTTAATGAAACACGGCATTGTGTCGCCGTTTTCTGAGCTATGAAAAAAAGACTAGAAGGTGTCATGTAAATGTGAGCTATTATATTCATATTCAATGATTTTAGGGTCAGTTGTCTTGGTCTTTACATTAAAGAATATATATAGATTTCATATCTCAGAATTTCCGATCTCCCCATGTTTATATTGAGAATAGTGTATATAAAGATTATTTTACCCCCTGTACATCAATAAGATGCCCAAACACTTTTCCACTGATGTAGTATGGGGTACTTCTGAATTATATTGTCCATAATGTTAAGGCTTTATTTTGCTCTGCTGGTCGCAAACAGGCACAGGAAAGAAACTGCAGTGGTAAATGCTTTATATAATTCAAAAACATAAACTATCTGTGTAACAAACTGAATTAGTGAATTAGGGCTGAGTTAATGAGGGCATGAGTGTGGCATATTGCTGCAAAGAGATTTATGGCAGATAATCTTTGAGGCTAACGTTGTAAAAGAGCTACATGAAGTTCTTACTGTACACGCTCAAATCACTGAGGCTTGTGACAGACCACCCTGACAGGAAATGTTTAGTCCTCTCAGCAAATTCAATTCACTTTCCCCCTGATTGAAAAAGTCTAATGCTGGGACAGAAGGATCCATAAATGACATACCTATAATGACATATCTACAAAGAAGAGATGCACATAGTTGCTTGGGACATCTTAGGAAGAATACTGTACGTACAAACCCAATAAAAGAAATAGGGGACGCTTTGTCAAATGCCGATAAATCAGAACACAATCTGCAAATCCCATTATAATATTATTTACAATAAACATAATCAATAGATGTTTAAAAATTGCTTTCAAATAATAGTATATTTTAAATTAACTTCAGGTCCTCAAGCAACGCTATGATTCTGTACTGGAACTGACTGCATAGATCAGTAACGCTTCCAGAAGATTTTGCACATTCCCATTCTTTGTTTACATTTTGGACCGCGTCACAACTGTTTCTTGAATTGGGTTTGTACATTTTTAAGAAATCTGATAATTTACCAGTTCCTTAAAGTTGATGATAAGATGAGTACCTTTCTAAATGAAAATGTAAAAACAGTCCAGAGGAAGCAGTATCATGGTGTGTGCTGTAGTGTAAAATACATTGCTGTCCATCAGGGAAAAGGATTTCTCTTTTTTTTACTAATAATCAAATATGTCATTCTGCTTTTTTGCCAATTTTGCTACCTCCTGGCGAATTGCCCGTACCAGTGCAGTTGTGGAGAGGCTGCTCAAATGTAGACTGTCCATGTCCTTCATCAGGGGGGGCAGGCTGTGCTGGGACACTGTGCTCGGGACAGAGGAGGGGGGCTGCTCCAGGGCCTTGTGGTACTGTAGCGGGAGCCTCATGGGGCTGGTCTGGGGGTAGCGAGGGTGAGGGAAAGCATCCACATACCCGGGCAGAGGCACCTGAACAGCATACACAACAAAGCAGCATACACAAGATGTTACTTTAACCCTTTCATTTTTCTTTACGTGTGAGGAATTTGAAGAATTGAAAGTATGTTTTTTGCTTCACTCTGATTGGTTGATAGATTCTAGTTCTGGGTAGAAAAACATTTTAAAATAATGTGAGGAAGCTGATGTTTTCAAAATATACAGCTTACTTCCTGGTTTGTGTAAGACCGTGGTAGAGGGTATGGGAAGGGGAAGAAGATTGAGCACCTCATTCAAACGCAGACTTTTTGTTTGGCACAGTTCACAAAATGAATGCTGTTTCAGAACTGGCTTTTTCAGATGTGTCTATCATTGATGCACTTCAGGGTAATTCCCCTGTATTTGTTCTCGATAGACTAACTTCCATGTCTTCAACTTCAAAAAACTGATTCGATAGTGCTTTGTGGTACAGAGGGTCAATACGCATACACACTGCAAAGCAACCCATGAGTCTCCATTATACTGTATAATTTCTAAACAATTGTGAGCCAAAAATATTGCCATCGTCCAAAGATTTCTGGTTTTAAAGTGATATATACAATTGTATCTGTACAGGAGATGAGTCAAAAGAAGAGCAATATAAGGATAATGAATATTGGTTTGCCCCATCATGATGATGTTAATGAGAGCGTCTACACAGAATGGGAAAATGTTAAATAAGAAAATATGTTTATAAAATGTGCTCAGCTACCCCGGGATTTTGCTGTCTCCACTGAATGTCAGCCATAAATCACTTCAGCAAATGGTTTCTAAATGACACTGGTTCTGCAAAAAGACACAAACGTAATGTACAAAACAAAAGAAAACAGGGCGTCAGGACGAGACAAGATGGAGGCACACACCTTAATGAGTGAGAATGAGACACATCTTATAATATTGTAATAGAATAACTGTCCGGGGCCACTGTATCTGTATGCTGAATGCAAAATAACCATTATACTGTATTTAGACTTGTTTTACATTAAAAATACAACAAAAGACATCGATTGAATATACTGTATGTTTGGCATGCTTACCGAGTCTGTCCACTGTGGCAGCACGTCCTCAGGCTCGGGGGGGTAGGACATCCAGGATGGACTGTGGTATGAGGTCGGAGGCGAGGAAACAAAGTATTCTGAGTATGCTGGTCTGCTGGCTGGGATGGCGTAGACCGCTGTTATTGGGTTTCCTGGAGATATAACAATATATAATACAACAATATCAACAAGGCAAAAAGTGTAAAAATGCTAGTATAGTTATGGGTTTAGTAAATCAATAATACATATTAATACTTACATAATATGGGCTTACCTGAGTAGGTGGACACAGGCGACTCTGCAGTGATAGGTGGAAGTGCTCTAGTGGTGAGCCCATAGGGGTTGTTTTCATGTGGACTCTGCATGTCATTGATGATCTTCTCAGAGCTCCTTGCCTTTGGCCCCAAGTCAGAAGTCGAACTAAGCCAGAAAATCAAGTATAAATGCAGAGTGTAATGTTACGTAAGTACCAACAGATGGCAGACACAAGCCAAGTTAGACAGTAAAATCCCTCATCTTTCCTTGCACTGATTCAATATTCAAATCTTAAACTATCCTGACCACATCATTTACTGAATATACCTGGTCTCTATCTGGTGGGCTTTATGGTGCAGATCACTAGATATATTTTTACATCTTTATTGTGGAACATATAATAAAACTATAATAATAACAATAATCTCCTAATTTAGTAATCTCATGCTATTTTACACACGTGATGCTTGGGTAGTACAACAATGCAATTTCCCTACTGTGGTACAATTATAATTTTGTTTAGTATTACCGTTTTAAGGAGGTCCCAAGTGGAGGCCCAGTTCGAGGTGGTAACGGGGGTGGAGAACCCATTTCAGGGAGCTGAGTGAAGCGAAAGGCCTTAATATAGACACAAAAGACTGAAAATTAGACACATCTGAAACAGGACACAGGAGTATTTATTACACTTACTGGTTTGGGCAGGCTGCATTGATATACGTCTGCTCCATACGACGGGACCCACTGCAGGCCTCCCCGCCCACAGCTTATGGTGCCTGGAGCGCTGGTCACCACATCTGCGTAGGGAAGGGGAGGAGCGGGGCTGTAGAGGCTAGGTGGGGGCTGCTGGGTCTGGTGGTGGTGTCGCCCGGATGTGGACTGTCCTCCTGAGGCCAGGGTGAATGCCTCCTCCAGGAGCAGGTGCATCTGCTGCCGAACTTCATCAATGGAGGGCTGTGAGCTGAGAGTGGACGTCTCTGAGTGGCCTTTCAAGCCGCAGCCGTACACGTATCCCCTTTGATCGACTAGGCGGTCAACGTTGGTCTCCTCAATCAACTCTGGCTCCGTCTGAAAACATACGCACACATTCAAAACAGGCTACAGGGGTTTACAAATGGTGGTACAGGTGTCAGTGAAGGTACATGGGTTGTTTTCTAGTTGTATTTTTTCAATCCGGATGCTTTTAGTCCTGCTTTAGGGACAGTTTAGGGAAGGTTTAGTCCTTGTCCCCCAACACCTAACCATTCTGTATGTACAATGTAGTTACATGTTATTACAGTTTGTTACACAGTGTATTACATTGTACTTAATGAGGAAGATACAATGTAGTTAAGGGCTATGACTGTCCTTGTATATTCATTATTTTTGGTTTATTCTTGCTTTACTCACTAATTTATCGCTTGGTTTAGACTCAGTGTAGTCTGGCAACCAAAAAATGTACACTATAAAGATATACTAGATACACATTTTGAATATCCTTTTGGGCTTTGGTCAGAACTAGTCTAAGCCCTTCACATAGTTTTTCTAAATCAGTCACACATGCCATACTATCCCACCAAATCTGATTCTGTTTATTACAAGCTATATATTTTCTAAATAAATGAACGTGAGTTGAAGTTGCCCTACTTCCTGTGCGAATAGAGGTTAGCCACAGGAGACCTAGAGCGGTGCACCTCATAAATCAGGCCCCCTGCAACAAAGAGAGGCTGAGTTTCACATCTGCAGCCACGGGCCCTGCAGATACACAGGCTCCATTGTAATCACTAGAGCCAGGAGTTCGGACAGAGAGGCTATTGGACCATATAATGAACACAGCTGAACAGGTGGCGGGATGCTGTGTCACTGCATCACATACACAGTTATTACATCCACTGCTGTGCTACAAGCTTTTTTGGGGGGGATAAAACTGCAACAAGATGCAACTGGGGCGGTAGGTCATTTAATTAGCTAATAGTGAAATCAAAATAGAGAAATTGGACTTGCAAAGTTCTGAGGTTGATTCTTGGACAGACAAGTCATTATATTTCACATTGATAGATCAACACTAGAAAGTAACTAATATGATTTGGCTAGTATCCATGCATGTGTAATAACTGTGTAGGCAGACAATATCTCCTTTGGGCTTTTTGCTAAATTTAACCTAAATTGTCTTTTAGTGTGTGGTGAATTGCATATTAATTTAGCCTTATGTTTTGTGCAGGATGCCCTTCCATATACAACACAAGATAACTGAAGTATTATATTCTTAATAACATAAGAACTGCTATTTAAAAACACCCAGTCAGTGTGGTCCATTAAATGGCTCACGTCTGAGACTTATGATAACAAATATACCTTAGTGAAGCAAAGAGCCCTAGCCAGCCATCTTGAAATGCATTATGAATCAAAATGACAGCATCTCATAAATTATATCTCTTAATCATGTATGAACCACTTCTCTCCCTAGTGCTTGATGTGACACACTAGACAGCACCTGAAGAGAATACAGTTTCACACTGACGAGAATCATTAAGGCAACCTTCATGTTAGAATTAAATCAACAAATAAGCAATTAAGAAAAACCAATAGATAACACTGAGGTACGTCTTAGTATATAATATAATAATAATATATTGCAGATGTAATTGTTAATTATGCAGATTTTAATTGTTTAACATGCAGATTGGTGTTATATACTTAAAGATTAATTACTTAAATGAGCTACTGGAGGGAGCCAGGTTTAAAATATTAGATTATTTATATATTTAAGTATCTTAGTTTGTGTCTCAGTAAATTAGACAAAGGTGCCAATTTTTCCACCTTTTTCAGAGTTAAATCCCTAATAAATTGGATTGGATTTCAAAGTTCATTTCTTTAGATTTGTTTGCTGTGAATGCGACCGGCTTCATAACCTACATCATAGCCACTGTTTCGAATCCCTCTCCTCGGTCTCTCCCTCATCACAAGAAGGTCCATCTCAGTTCCTCCGGGGCTCGGGCTGCTGAGGCTCTGTCTGCTGCGATAGGCTGGCTGTCCCACCTGTGAATGCCTGTCAGGAAGAGCAAAGGACCAACTTGCACCAAAGGCTATGTTTTACTCAGAGCTCCATTTGAAAACTTTCCATAACTTTCAGCAATGGTGGGATTAAGTATTGGAGAAAAAGTGCATTCTGCTAAATACTTGACCATTCTTGACATGAAAAGATTTGTAACACATTTTAGCAGTAAATACACTGTAAATACACTGTATATATATAATATTAATGTATATTAGTTTTTAACTTTGTAGAGAGTCCTTGGGTGTTCTGAAAGGGGCTTATAAATAAAATGCATCATTATTATTATTCATTATTATTAATACCGTCCACATGTTTTGAAATGCAATAAAGTAACAAGGCTTTTAAAGTAACTATATTTATTTGTGAAAATGTGATATGCTAAGATTGCTATTGGCAGAACGGTCTAGAACGATGTAATAGTAATTGTGTCTTGCCATCCTATTATCTGTATTACACAAACGACAGACTGAGGTCAAACTAATCGGGCAGACCTGACGGACCTCTTCCTGCTAGCTGACAGGATAATGACAGCCTGAGAGTGGACACTTATTGGAGGCATATTACAGGTGGTATGAGCTGCCACAGCCAGTCAAGTACATACAGTTGGCCTATTTGCTCTTTACTTTGATCTTACCTTTTATTAGACTTGACATAAGTGGACCCCCCTCGCTCATCTTCAGGCTCCAGATGTCTACCATGCTCAGTGCTTGTGGACCTGTCCTGGCTGTGCCGCTGTTTTTGGGACATTGGCCGCTCGTTAATTGCACTGTCCACGGAGGGGAAGTCATAGTATCCTTTCTTCTTAGCCTTCAGCCTTAGCTTGTTTTTGTAGTGCTCAATATCTGATTTCTGTTTGAGAGCCATGTTGATCTGTAAACGACAAACTGAACGGTAAATTCAAAGAAAGGTCCGAGTTTGGGATATTGTGGCAATATCTCACAACAGACTAAATACAATTTTTGCCAGGCCAGCTTATTTAAAAAACAGTAATACATAATAAGCAGAAATCAGTACATTTTAGCTCCCAATTATTTCAGTTGCAGCATGGCTCATCTTTACATGTGGCCACGTGATAGTTTATGTTTGTGTGCATCACCTCTCCATTGATGACAGCAGTTTCGTGGCTGCGGTCAGACAGGGCGGGGTGTGAGTAGTTGGTCTGAGTGACCATGGGCTTTATGGAGATGAGCTGCAAGGAGCCAGAGGAGGAGTCATATGGATCTGAAGAACAGAGTAAATGTAATGTGTGTCAGTCAGACTGGCACACTGCATCAATGTCTTATTACAAGATTGTATAAAACACTTGTCAATGGTGTCAACACAGGAGGTAATGTATCCCAATCAGAGCTCATCTACGTTAAGAGAAACATCAGCCTTTTACTTATTGGCCTTTAATATATACTGTAAAATCCTATACAAGGCAAACTAACTCATTTTTTCCCCTCTAATCACAGCTAATGAATTATTCAAACCCTTCATTTTAAATTGTAAACTACCTGAGAAAACTAGCAAGTAGTGGATTAGCTTTAGGGTGTATTTGTATTAAAAGCACACACAAAAGAGTGAGTTTGTTTAGTGTTTATTCTGTCACTCGCGCTCTGACTGTATTATGTCAGCAGACTTTGTCTCATGCATATTCAGGCGTCCGTCTCTGCTAACTGCTGAGTGGCTACCTTTATGGCTATAAAAACTGCTGCAGTGGCAGAGCATACTGTATCTCATTTTTTATCTAGGGGAAAGAATAGGGAGGCTCTTTTCATCCCAGAAGGCAAGAGGAAAATATTTGGGCATTCATGACACACTTGGCCATGCAAAGAGATGTCAGAATAAATAAATCAATTCTAATTTTGCGTGGCTCTCACCATCCCTGTGATGGGACTCCTCTTTTGTCAGTTTGTGCTGTGCTGTGACTTTCTTCACCGTCAGGCCCCGGCTGGAATTCAGCTTCTCTGATTCGTTGCTGATGACGGAACCGTCCTCGCTCGGCAACTTGCTGTAAGTAACCATAGCAACAGGAGAGGCGGTGAGCTCTCAGAAACAGGCTCGCAGCCAGGTTATGTCATTCTTTCCTTAACATCATTACCTCTTCTGTCTTTAGGATCTGAGGCTTGTAACCACAATTATTGTGGTTTTCAATGAATGAATTTATGTCTATTTTAGTAATAGTCGCTTTTAGTTTTGTGAGTGTGTGTTTCCATTCAGCTAAAGGGCAAACATAAAAATACATAATAAAAATAAAAGTTAAAAAATATATAACTATATAAACTGAACACGTATGAGTCACAATCATAAATAATCTCCTTTACTGACTCCCTAAGACTGAGTTAGTATCTCTGACCCATTCATACCAAATCCTTGAGAGTCTAAAGCTAGTTGTTTTTATTAAGTGAAGACACATATCCAGCTTTCTGTGTGACTGGCTTCAAATGCCGTGCTGTAGTCAGAATTAAAACTGATCAGGCAGTAGCTGAGGGAAACATGAGGCTCACAGTCACATCAAAGCACTACGGTCTATCCTCTAATTGTCTGCTAAAAATGATAACACTGCCCGCCCTGCTCCCTGGCTAAAGTCTTTTAATAGGATATTATTGTGTACAGAAACCATAGCAAAGAATAAGTATTACATTTTTAAACATTGGACTGCTTCATTATCAAATACTATCTTAACTCAGTTTGTGTTTTGGGGCTAAAAGACTTTCATTGTCTCAGTTTACTCAAGTAGATCATAATATAAATATGTGCATTCAACTCACATGGACTATTTCACAATGATACAAAGTGTTTTTTTGCAATAACCTAAATGAAGAAATACAACTCCAAATGTGAAATAGTCCGTGTGAGTTGAATCATTTAGTTGGACTGATCTAATTAGTATAGAAAAATTGAGAGAATGAAAGATTTTTCGTGTGAATGATTACTGCACAATATGTAACTTTTTTTCAGTGTATGACATCTCCCCAGTCTGTGTGTGACAAAATGTACTGCACTTTAAAGTTAAAAGTATAATTTTATCGTTTTATAGTGTGTTTGATGAGGCATTTGAGGACAAGTCATTGCTAAAAGACACCTCTGCTCGACTGACACATTTATCTCAACAAGGAGGATAACGCTCGTATGCCTGTGTACTACATTTGCATCTTTTTTATGAATAACGCCACGATATAGTTACAGATCCACCTACACTGCAATACATAGTACAACATTCAAATTGTCTCATGGTTAAACTATTGTAGCCGTACATACTCATGCTAATATTTACATTTATTTACATCTGATTAATTCACAGAAAAACATATGCCTCTCCGACCCCTTCTCTATTTATCCTGTAATTTCCCTGTGGCTTTTTCAGAAACAAACTAACCAACCAACACCAGCAAAAACATTTCAATTTGACACAAGTTAAAGCCTTACAGTATAGACTCTTTAAATGTTTGTCATATGGAATGTTCAAAAATGGAACGGGGGCGACTGGGGCTAAAGTGAGTTAACTCTTAACAAAAAAAGTAGTATTTGTGGTGAGTGATCAAATGATGCATATAATGAAAAAACTATTGTGGTCTTCAACATTTCTGTAAGGACCTAAAAATCAAGAATTTCGCCATCGGACAAAAGTCTAACTGTTATTAATGTGTACATTAAACAAACATACAATGTGAGGTACATTCACTAATGTTTCCTAACCAGGCTCTCACATTACCTCCATGTAGCAGAGTGGTTGGCATTTGTCAAAACCATATTAATTTGTAATATTTTGTGGCTGATGCTGATTTCTCCATTGAAAGTGTATTACAGTCTTGCCTCCAGTTGCCTCCATTCCTGAATGTAGAACTTTCTGTTTACAAACGTCGGGTCTATGCTCTGTACCTTTTGTGTTTGTCCACCGGGAGGCTCTTCTTGTTTGCCGTGCCGTCCTTCTGCAGCGACAGGGAGGTGTCCTTAATTTGTAGTGACATGACTAAAGTATCCTGACTGGCAGGCAGGGCTTCCTCATCACCTCCCAGCTGGCCTAGGTGCTGCTTGGCATAGTCAAAACCCTGGACGGGCTGATGGACACGGTGGGAATGGGAATGAAGACAGGGAAGAGACGGGAAAAAGTAAGATTGATGCCATTTATATAAAACCACCATATAAGTCACTTCACTTACTTTCAACAGAAATATAACGGTCACATTTGTAGGATTAAGAAACTAAACAGTGCATAACATATTAAGAGTTGGGATTACGGTGGTGTGTAAAAATAGATACATTCAGATTAACCCAAAGCCTGCCTAATCTGAAGTTTGTTGGAATGCTTTCCAGAAAATACAGTTTGTGAATGACCATGCCCCGAAGAAACAGACAGATACTGACATATGTTTACCACCTACACACAAACAAACTGAAATATTTATGACTACTCTCATTGGCAATGTCAATCATGGTCAGACCCACACTGTCTCTATACAATAAGCTCAACGCATTTGGTCAGTAAGAGATATGTGCAAACTATATGAGAGGAATGAAGAGGTTTCAAGAAGTAGACGTAAAACGCATATAGGCTTTTATGTCCTTAAAATGTTATGGTTCTCTTCATGATGAGGATAGAAAGAATTAAGAATCGTACACCAGAAGTCAGAAAGGCCAGACTGGGGGAGGACTGGGTTAGATAAAGCATTGCATATTTTGAAACTATCCAGCATGTAATTGGCACAGCTACGTCTTAGTACCAGTAGTAATGAGTAGAAAAAACATACCTGGTGATAGAAACCCACGTCTCTCCGATATGACATCTGAAAACAAGATACAATATTTGAAATACTGTGACTAGTGTTCACTTACAATAAAATGTAATTAAGGGTCGCACAAATTGCATGTTCTCAAAGACAAGCAGACAATACCTTGATTATGAAAACTATAAAACATACATAATTATCAATGACTGTCAAACCATTCTATGCTTTCTTTAACCAGGACAAACGCACAATTGTGTAATGATAGTTGTTCATTTCTACACACACATCCCCTCATACTACACTGTGCCCTTAACACAGAAAGGTGACAGAGAGGTGGCAGTAGAACGTAAGGCATTTTGACATCTGAGTAGTGAAGCCTTTAAGACGTTTAGACAGTTTGGTAAAATAAGATTCAATTTCAATTACATGACAGTTTTGAAGACCCCACAGTCCATACACTTAAGAGAGACTGACGGTACCTTTGCTCGTGGATTGAGGTTTCCAATTGCATCGGTTTTAAAGTCATTCTTATTCTTCCTGCACAGCACCGCAGTGATGATGATGATAATAAGTGTGACTACAGCGATCGGGGCCAACACTGCGGCGAGTATCCAAAGATTATTAGAGGGATTCTTGACCACAGCTGAACAAAAATACATTTAATAAAGTCAGTTGAAATGACAACGATGCTTGGGTCGATGGGTGCTTATGTATTTGCATGTGTATATGTTAGGCTTACGTTCTGCCTGAAGCTGGACAAAGTAGCCCAGTGTCAGAGCCATTGTCTGAGAGTCCACTGTGTTCAGGAACTTGGCTGCAGATGTGCCAGTCAGAGGGATGCCATTATGTTGAATGTAATAAGTCATTTCTGCTGGATTCTTCAGTCCTGAAATTCTGCGAATGCTCACCATCTGATAGCAGAGTATGCGTTTATCATTTTTTTAAATTTGCATATACTGAATGAAGACTGCACAGGACTGACATGTCTCACCTGAACGGTAAAGCTGCTCACTGTTGTAGCTCTCTTGAACCGTGTGCCTTGCTGCCCTGCCAACACAAACAGCTCTGCCAAGCGCTGCTCCATTAGACTGGCAAAGCTCTGGTACTGTCCCTCTAGGCTGGTGTTATCTACATCCTGGATCACTGTGAATGAAAGGAAAGAAAGCCCACAATCAGATGGAGATTACCTAGTAAGAATGTGATATTGTGGTACAATCGGACATACTGTATAAGCCAAGAGTGAATGTTATTAATTGTGCTGTTTTGTGAAAACATGTATGGGCTGCATCTGTCTGACTTTGTCATCCACAGTGTTGCTTGTTGCATTTTCCTCCAGAGTTGTGAAGCAATAATCCTCCCGCTCATAAATCTTGTTCAGTGTGAGTAAATCCCATTATCTGGTCTCTGACCTTGAAGTGGCTTTGCCTTTCATAGCAATAAGTGCAGGGTTAAGGGCTACCTAGTCAGATCTAAAAGGCCCATCCATTACATGGCCATGTAGGCGCCCTTGAAAACACTGGAATACTTTAATACACTTCACTGTATTGATAAAGCTGTATCTTAGTCTTGTTCTGTAGCGTACACCAGAGCAGATATTTACATAATGTTAAGAAGAAGCTACATCAATAAAGTATCCATTTTGATGCATAAAGGCTCAACAGTGCATTAAAAAGACCCGCTGAAAGAGTCCTCACCTACCTGTGATTACCCAGTAGTCTCTGGTGGCAACTGAGGTGTTCAGATTGTGATACTCCATTGCTGTGAGGACATAAAAAATATGTACATCAATTAAAGACGGTAACTGTACAGGAAGACCTAATTCATTCATCCCATTCAGTGTATTCCATTAAAGGTTTCGAGGGTGACTGGAGTAACTATGGGCCTTAGGCGGGGCACACCCTGGACAACGGCTATTTCTTGCCTTGTCTTCTCACAAAAATGTAGAGTAAAGCATAACAGTAAAGAATAGAAAAGAGAGTGTAATACAGTGAGATAAAGGGCTTTCGAGGTAATCACTTTGACCTTGTTTATTCAGAGAATGATGAGAAATCATTGGACTATTTATCAGTAATGTTTTTAAATTAGACTCTGCTGCAGTGTGATAACATGCCAGGGAAACGTGCTGTAGCATAGATGAAATAAGAGACACCATAGGCTTGTCCAATTCTATACTGAGCGCGATCTTCTAACACTCTAAATGTGATTTGTTTTCCAAGAGGTAATGAAGCATGGCAGAAGTTCAGCCAAGGCAGACCATCCTTTTCTGGTGTCGTTTAAGGTAAAAGCACTTCCTCCAGACAGAACTCTACTCTTTCCTTCTAACCCACATTTTATTGGCCTATTACTAAGAGCATGGAAGGTGTTGCACTTTTCATTATCAGGCTCTCAAAGGGCTGTGTTTTCATTGTCTACAGACCTTTTGAACTGACTCCACCAAATGCTATTAGGGAGAAGATGTAGTAATAATAATAATAATAATAATAATGCATTAGTTTTATACAGCGCTTTTCTCAAGACTCAAAGACACTTTACATTACATTATTCATTCACTCCACAGTCACACCCGGTGGTGGTAAGCTTCTTGTGTAGCCACAGCTGCCCTGGGGCACACTGACAGAGGGGG
>JAVQKC010015743.1:0-12821 GCA_036025475.1 Philypnodon macrostomus
GCCTCACAGCTAAAAGGTGTGTCCAGTTATAAGTCAGTCTAAACTAGGACTAACAGGATCTAAACCAGAACTAAACCAGGTCTAAACCAGAACTAAACCAGGTCTAAACCAGAACTAAATCAGCCCTAAATTGTGTCTAAACCTTTGCCGTGATGTTCACCATTTTACACAAGAACAAACTGACTTCATCCTAAATCTGTCTTGACTTCAATATACTTTGACTTTGTATGTGTTGTGAAGGAGGAAGAGCCAGCAGGCGGAGAGGGAGTACGAGAAGGTGAAACACCAGCTGGAGAATCTGGAGGAGAGTGTTCGTGATCGCTGCAAGAAAGAATTCACAGGTACAAGATGTAATGTGAATGGTAACAGTAGGTACATGATGCTTCTTCAAAGACCCATGTCTCTCAAGAGTATATTTACATGTATGTAATCAGGAAATATCAGGCTCGTAACACATGTGCTGCCTAGAGCCACTTATGTTATTATGGAAAAGGCCCTACTTATTGAGACGGTATAATAATACTTTAAAGGTGTAGTCCATAAGTTTCCATGCAGGGGAGGGACTAAAGTAAACCTCAACTCCTATTGGTCAAAATGATAACCCACAAAGTCTGATTTGATGTTGCTGTAGAGGCCAGGGGAGGGACTAAAAAAAAATATTAATTATGACAGATTATCTAAATTACATCATAGTACAGGGTCAGAATAAAAACTGATAATATATATATTTTACTACACATTTAAGGAGTCCTGATTGAGATGCAGTACATTATAATCGGATATTAATCAGTTTTTGTCTCTCAACCATCACTAAACATACAACACCTTCATACATAGGAAAGTTGGGTGAACTGTCTTGCCTAAGTACACATCTGCAGTATGAATCCAACTGCCAACCTCCTGGTTAGTGGGTGACCAGCAGTTCCATGCCCCAAATCTTGTGAGCAAGGGAACTCTACCTTGTGATGGGCTTAAGTGGCTAATAACTTTGAGTAATATTTCCAGCGAATCTCAGTGACCAGTAAAGTTATCATTTCGCCTAGTACACAGTGCAATGTGTGATTTTGAATGGGCTCCAATCATATTTAATGCTCCTCCAAGGATCCATGTTTCTGAGCAGCTCTGAAGTAATGAAGTGCTTTGTATTGCCTGATTACATTCCCTTGATGTATTGTAAGGACAGTGAATAAAATACATTTGCTCGTCTTAACGTCATCCCATCATCATTACGGGCCGTTTTGTAGTAATACAGTAATGGAAAACAATCTTTCACATCCGCAATGGTATTTACAGCAATTCTCCCACTCTCCTCTTCTATCTGCCTCCTGTGATATGATGATTGAGACGGATGAACATAGCAAATGGGGCTTATTAGGAGGTGGTATGCAAGTCGTTAGCGCTCTGCTGTTGAAGTCACACATGTAATAGTAGAACTGGTGACTCTACATAGGCCCTTATGAATGAATTGAAATGAGAGAGTCTGTTTATTTCTCTGTCAGTCTGCCTAAGGCCCATAGTTGCTGGAATAAACCATAATAGGAATTAGCAGAAGAGGATAAGGCCCAGTTTCTTGCATTGTCCAAAGACATGTGTTAGGATTATAGTTGCCCGTAGTGAGAGATAATAAATGTTGGTCTGTTTATTTCTCTGTCAGCTTTGTGACTAACTGGCTATGGTCCAGGGTAAAACACATTGGGTTGTCCACTGTCCAAAGATATGTATTTATTAGGAGAATTGGTGACTCTAAATTGCCCATTGCTGGGTTCTAGAATGTGAATATGTCATACCCTCAGATACAGGGGGCAGGGGCCAGAATTCTGTATTAACTCTATGGGATTTTTTTTATAAGAAATATCCCTCCACAAATCCACAAATGTTGAATCTGATCATTTTTATTAGTGACATGGTCAATTACCCCCCTGTATCTGTCCAACCACACATATTACACTGCAGATTAACAACAGTCATTTTCCTGCCCCCCATCCAAGGCCCATAGATGCTGGCATAAACCAATTCATTAAATCAAGTGTGTATCAGGAATTATGATAAATTAAGTTAAATTGAAATGCTAAAGAGATTCAATGTGAAACAAAAATACAGAAATATATTTAATTTTTGTCAAAAAGACTGAAAAGTAAATATTTTGAAAAAAGTAAATATTTTGTCAAACAGAATGAGAAACGTTAATATTTTATCAAACCGAATGTGAAAAGTAAATATTGTTGTCAAACAGAATGTGAAAAGTAAATATTTTTGTTACACAGAATGTGAAAAGTAATTTATTTTGTTAAACAGAATGTGAAAAGTAAATATTTTTTTCAAACAGAATGTGAAAAGTAAATATTTTTTTCAAACAGAATGTGAAAAGTAAATATTTTTGTTAAACAGAATGTGAAAAGTAAATATTTTTGGTAAACAGAATGTGAAAAGTAAATATTTTTTGTTAAAAAGGGGCAGAAAACATAAGATATATTCTTCTCTCTGCTCATTTTCGTTCAAGTTTTGTCATGTAGACACTTCTGCTTGTTTTTTTAATTTTTAATTGACTGAAATTAAATAAATAAATAAATAAATAGGAAGAAGAGGATAAGGCCCAGTTTCTTGACGTGTTAGGATTCTAGTTGCCCGGAATGAATTAATGTTAACGGTTATTTGTCTGTGAGGTCCTTGGATAAAAATGAAAGAACAAATCCAATGCTGTTGCAGATCTGATGATCGAGATGGAGGACCACACCAATGACTTGAGCGAGGGGCGGATCCCGTTCCTGGATTATAAGAACTACACAGACCGAGTATTCTTCCTGCCCTCAAAGGACGGGGCGAATGACGTCATGATCACCGGAAAACTGGACATCCCCGAAGCACGAAGAGCCACGGTCACACAGGCACTCAACCAGTTCTCCAACCTCCTCAACTCCAAGACCTTTCTCATCAATGTATGTATAACCTATATAAAATGCATTGTGTATGAGTTGTCATAGGCATTAGCTTTAAGGTTACAGTGAAGTGCTTGCAAAGTGCTAAATTGTAGTGTTGAGATTACTTTTATGACCCATTAAACACTCAATGGGAATAAGAGAGTTGATAACCAGAAAAAAGGACATACATTTGCATTAATCCTAAAATCTACACATTTATCTCATACATATTAATATGATACATTTATAAGGCTGGAAATTTCACAGAACAAAATCTTTTAGACTTTTATTTTACTAATCTGATACCCATTATTAAGGACTGGTCAAGGTTCACATGTGATAAAAATAATTGTAATTAGTCTTTTTCTGAGTATTGTTCTTCAGCTTTGTTCAAACCACAAAAACATTTAGACCTTCATTTTGAAAAATACTCAGTTTAATTAGAGGTTAAACCATGTCTGTGAACTCTGAGGGCAACAACGAGACTATAATCATTCATTAACTGTAATAAAATGTGAATTCATTGCACTGATTTTAAGGTCACAATAAAACCTTAATTTTTGAAACATAGAATTATATCAGCATCAGAGTGGCAGTCGCTGATGGAGCATAGTGCCCACCTTCTTTATGCTGTCCATGGGCATTTGCCTCGGCATGTGTGGTTGTGGTGATGTGTTTGGTGGTGGTCGGAGAGGCGGTAGGCTTGGTATAGCTCCCTCATCTACTCAGTCTGCCCCAGGACAGCTGTGGCCAGAGGAGTAGCTTACCGCCAGTGTGTTAATGTGAATGAATAATATATAGATTTACTTGTGAAGCGCTATGTATGTAAATCTAATCCATTATTATTATCAACCTCTAGTTAACTTTTTGACAGTGGAATTAAAAATGTCCAAAATTGTAAGAATCTCAATTGTAAGAGTTTCACTTTCAGTTTTCAAAGTGGCACATTTGTTCACACATTTTATTAGACTGAAATAAACCAGGGGTAAGGCAGGACTAAACCAGATCTAAACCAGATCTAAACCAGATCTAAACCAGATCTAGACTTGAACAGGTTTTGCCAGCCTTTGCTAGTTTTGCTCATATTCAGAGATCTTCAGTTTTCAGATTCAAGGTGGCACATTTTCTATTCACCAACACTGACCTATTGGAACTACTTATCATTATTATTATCTCTATGTAATCTGAATGTGTCTTGTTCAGTATAAATAGACAATATGGCTCTCTCAAAGTGTGATGAAGGAGATCAGTAGAGTAGAAGGCGATGTTATGTGTGAAGATCTCTATAAAACACTAAAGCCGGTGATGCTGGCTCAGAATCAGCCTCGGAGGTGTTAACCACAAACGTGTGGGTGACTTCCTCTGTCACTAATTTGTGTCTTTTCGACGCCTGAATTCTTTCCAAAGCAGGGGCTAAATTTACCTCAATAATTACAGTTTTCACCAACATTAGCCTTTTGAGTATTTGACAGATACTCTATGGTTGATTTGCGTATTAATGGGAAGATTAGTATGTTTGTATGTTTTTTTTCCATTAGCTAATACTTACCAGGTCTAGATTTAGGAATAAATAGAGATTGATGTAACTAAATAATACAAAACACTCAGGACTAAACCAAGAATTACACCAGGATTTTGCCAGACTAAAACCAGGAATATATATATATATATTTATTTATTTGACCAATTTGACCATGGTTTGTTTTTATAACTTTACCTTTATTTTTTAAACAGCTTGAAGTCAGTGTGTTGGCTAAACCTGTTGTTGTGGGGTGAATGAAGCTTCACTCCCCCTCTTATGACAAAATACCTAAATACTCAAAAAAGTCTAAATCAGGCCCGAACAACAAATAAATTATGTCTAAACCAGGACTAAACCAAATTTGAACAATTTATGCACTTAATATCTCACACTCCCCCTTTCTTTTTCCAGTTCATTCGGACATTGGAGCGTAGCAATGATTTTAACGCCCGGGCCAAGGTGTATTTTGCCTCCCTCCTGACGGTGGCGCTGCACGGTAAACTGGAGTATTACACCGACATCATGAGGACACTTCTTCTGGAGCTGATGGAGGAGTACGTCAACAGCAAGAATCCTAAACTGATGCTGAGGAGGTGAGACAAAACACGTGACTAACTGGACAATTTAGTTCAATAGGCTTTTCTTTATCAGAATAACTCCTGTAGTTTGAAGGTCCTTTTTCAGGTTTTTTCAAATCATGTAAATTAGGGATCCAAATAATTGTGGCACACGCGTGATGAAGGCGTAGTGCAGGTGGAGACATGTTGGCTTTTAAGGATGAAGTGGCCTCCTCGTGTGTGTGGCTTTTTTGGTTTGTTGTTCTTTCTTTATAAAACTGTTTTTTGTTTGGGATTTTTTTTTTTTTAGTGTGATCAGAATATTTTGGAAAATATATAAACCATAAAAAAATAGATATATTCTCACAGCCTTGTTTGCTCATATTAACCAAGGGTGCCAGTAATTCTTAAGGGCACTGGAGAAACTCTTTGATTGAGCTCAGTTGCAGTCAGTTCTGTAAATGTCTCTCTGCTTGTAATCTCTTCATAATCGCGCCCTGGCACCCCGCTTCAGGACTGGGAACGTGTTCAACATGTTGTGTTTCATTGTGTTGCCATGTTTTTTGTGTTATTTTGTGTTGTTTCTTACACTGTCGACTGTAGTGCCTTATCAAGAGCCAGGCTGCTGCTCACTCCACTCCAGTCCGCCTCCTTCTGTTTCCCATTCTGCCGTTTTCGACAACTTTCTGAAATACTTTTCTCTTATTCACACATGTAGACACCTTTTAGGGAGTTTTTTGGAGCAATTCCTTTAAAGAAACAATTAAGTGATTATCAGTGTCAGAAATTTTAAAAGCAACATTGTATTACCACAGACTAGGTTCCATAGTGGTAAAATGGTGAGCACTATTCCCAACAACGTTTCTGTGTAGTTTGTATGTTGTCCTTGTGTCTGGGTGGGCTTCCTCTATTTTCTCACATCAACCTAAAACATGCATACTATGCTAATCCTCCAGCTAGGTACTGACCAAGATCCTGGCTCAAGATCTGGAGAAGTGTCTCCTGACCGGTCGCCTCAGTGGTATTGAAAGATGAGTCAAATGCAGAGAACCAGAGCTTAGGGAAGACAAGAAGAATCCACTCCAAGGACCCATCACTTCTCCTGACCGGTCGCCCCAGTGGCATTAAGAAATGGGTCAAATGCAGACGAATTTTCCTTCGGGGACAAGACAATTTTGTATGCAATACCTTACCCATGAAATGGAGTAAAAGCTCAAAAAGATTTTGTGAAATAGCATAGGGAAGTCTACAGAAGAAGGATCCACTCACAGGACATACAGGCTTTATGTGATCCATTAGTCCAATCATGAATTTTGGATTAACATGCTAACCAACCAATATAACTATCTTGGCAAACATAGCAAATAAAATGAATACATATCAAAATTAGCTATGCGGTCTGGGCTTAGTGGTTGTTCAATATGTTTAATTACGAACACAACACAACGCTGAGATGAACAGCCGTAATGGAGCGTAATTCAACATTTATTTTCACAGTTCTATTAAAAACACATTTGCTCTAAAACAGACAACAATCTAATCAAACGTTGGCAACTTTAGAAGCCCATCTGTCATTACTTCACACTGGTTTCTGGACGCTCTGCACTGACCAATTGTTGTGAAGTAAACAGCCCTTCACCAGCATTTACTATCAAATCATCGGCACTCACCGCAATTATCCCGTCAAGGTCAAACCGCTCGGCCCCCTCCCACAGATACACCCATCTCTGCTAGTGCATGAATCTTCACTGTCTGCTGCTGTGACGGTCTTTCATACAACACACATGATTCACGATCGTCTCAAGGCCTGTAGTTTCTAATTGAGATGGAGGACCAGGAAAATGCTTTAGTGTATTTCATGGTTAATACCTATGTGATTCATGGGCCTATTGGCATCAAACGACACACAAGACATGAAGCTCGAAGTCCTCTCTTTGAGTGTTTTTACTAGAACGGAGCAAAGTTGTGATATTGTTGAATCACACTTGGGCTAGTAGACAGTGTGTTATTTGTGGATTTTATTTTATTTTATTTTATTTTATTTTATTTTATTTTCTTTTATTTTATTTTATTTTATTTTATTTTATTTTTTTTTATTTTTATTTTTATTTTTATTTTTATTTTTTTATTTATTTATTTTTTTAACCTTTATTTAACCAGGAAAGTCCCATTGAGATTGCAAATCTCTTTTTCAAGGGAGCCCTTTATGTTATGCTATTTTCAAAAAGAGGCCAATGGTGGTCTTGCCGAGAAGCAAGGAGATTGTGGGTTCGATCATCAGGCAACTACAATCGGTCTGGGTGAAGTCTGCGTGGGCTTTTTGTGTTTTTGTAGGTTCTCTCTGCGACTTCTTCTCACTTCCCAAAGACTTGCAAGTGTTGAGGTATGGATGTGATTGTCAATGGTTGCCTTTCAGTATATGCCTCTATGTTATCCCTGCAACGAACTGGCCCATAGTTGCCGTGATAGGCTCCAGTCACCTGCAAACGTAAATGGGAGAAGATAATGAATATGTGAATGAATATTTTTTGTCTCTATACATTATTACTTGCCTGTGGTTACAACTTCAACCAATTATCCCATCAAGGTCAAACTGCTCAGCCCCCTCCAACAGCTTGACACCCCCTCCCTCTCTGACAGTGAATGTATCTGTCTGCTGCACAAGCACATCTTCATTATGACCCATTGGAGAGCCTCATTACGATGATTAGGCCACTGTGCCAACACAAACGCCTTCTTCTTCTGTACCAGCCGTTTAATTAGACAGGCTTTATTGGGCTAACAATGGCGCCCCTGGTGGATCAGGGAGAGCTCTTGACTTGACGAGCGTAAAAATGTCCTGATGTCTATTTATGACATTTGATGGTTTTAAATGATGTTTTTAATAAGATGCCATCTTGGGGAATACACAGTAGATGCAATTACTTTTTACTTTTGTTGAGAGTGTATTGAGCCCTTGGTATTTTGTGAGCTGTTTAAAAGTTAAAATCCCTGTTTGGCAGTTAGTAAATGCAATATTTCAGTTCTGTCAGTCAGACTAGAGCAGTGGTTCTTCTTGATCATCAGAAAACATTTTAATGGACTAAACTAGGACTTAACCAAGTCTAAGTAATGACTAAATAAGATTTAAACCAGAGTTTAACTAGAACTAACACCTAAAACCATATCTAATGTTTGACCATACCAGGTCAAATTCAAGTCCTAATAACTATAGTTATATTATTTTTGGCTTCAAATAAGCTCAACACTGAGACCGTATTCAACCTGTCTGTGAGCCCCGTTTAGGTCCAGTCCCACCAATTTGGAACCCAGTGATCTAAAACCTGCCTTTGTATTGTATTTGCAGGTCAGAGACAGTGGTGGAGAGAATGCTGTGCAACTGGATGTCCATCTGCCTGTATCAGTTTTTGAAGGTATGCAACTTAAATGCAATGTAAAAGTGAATGTTGTTAAAGGGGATATATTATCCTTTGGGGGTATTTAGTGGTAATTTAGGACACACAAAACTCAACAATTATCTAAAACAGCTGATTAGTAGAGGCAGTGGTGCAGTGGGTAGGTGCACGCCCTTCAACCAGAGGGTCGGTGGTTCGAGTCCCCGTCCAAGGACACGCTGTCATTGTGTCCCTGGGCAAGACACTTAACCCGCATTGCCTATGAATGAATGAATGAATGAATGTGGTGGGGCTGTAGGCGCAGAGTGGCAGCCACCCCCTCTTTCAGTGTGCCCCAGGGCAGCTGTGGCTACACTAGTAGCTTACCACCACTGGGTGTGAAAGTGGAGTGAATGAATAATGTAATGTAAATTGTCTTTGAGTCTTGAGAAAAGCACTTTATAAAACTAATGCATTATTATTATTATTTTTATTTTTATTCAACGTATGAAAAATGGCAGATTTTATAGTGATTCTAATATCACCAAAAAAATGTGTCTCAGAAAACCACTCCAGGGATGTTTTTGATGAGAAAACATTATAACTGTAGAAAGCTCAAATAATTCAATTTTTCATAATAGCACATTGATGAATACATCTGATAATGGTTGTAGTTTGCTAAAAAGCAGTTCTATCTGACATAATTCTAGTTAAACTGCTTTTCATCGATTTCTGTATTCCTTCCATGCTTCTCGGTATTGGAAATGAGCTTTTTGTGTCTCCTCTAGTGCTAATCACAACAATTAGCATCTCAGTGGCTGCAGGTGGCTCTTGAGGTGTCTTATTTGTCTATTTTTGTGGCATGTGTGTCTGTCCCAGGACTCCGCGGGGGAACCTTTGTACAAACTGTTCAGAGCCATAAAGCACCAGATCGAGAAGGGACCAGTGGACGCCAGAGTGAAGAAAGCCAAGTACACTCTCAATGATACAGGTCTTCTGGGAGATGACGTGGAGTACTCTGTCCTGGTGAGAAATCATTTATACACAATGATAAATGGGGTTTGGACAATTCATCCTCATCCTCATTGACAAAAAAGGCTTTGTTTTTGTTTTTTTCCGGATTTGGTTATAAAAAGCAAGGGTGGGGGTAGGCAATATGCTAAAAATATGATTAAAATTTTACCAAGTCAAGATCATGATTTAAATTTTATCACAATTTTACCTGACCTGTATTTTTTGTCTCACATGGGAGACTAATGCTATTAATCCCATGTTCATTATAATATTTAGAACTATGAATTTTTTTCTTTCCACATTCCGCCTCATATTCTCTTATCTCCACACCCCTAGCACAAGGCTTAGATTTTCAGTAATGGGCAAAGTATTGATCCAGCATTGGGCCGAGAATAAAGTGAATAAATATTTTTCTTTGGTGTGGATCTAGCAACATTTCAAACCATTGAGAAATATTCCAGCTGCCACAAAGTCACTGATTATTGAGATTCTGGGCTTTGGCTCAATGGATTGAGCCTTTATCTATTTAAATAGAATTCACATATTTTAACTCAAATATGACTATTTGCTATTAAGAGGTAACTGCTTCAGAATTGATACTATTGCATCCCTAATCTTTTAACATGGCTTCTTCAACCACACCCACACATTATCGTCATGTGATGTACAGCACTGAAAAAAATACATACCACTTATCGAGACATCTCATAATCGTATACACAATACAATGTGCAAAATCTTTTACTTACTGAGACTTTTTTTTACAATTATGTCAGCCGTATCAAAAATTATTTTCAGTATTTTTGTGGGGGTTAATGAATACTGCTTTTAACAGCTCAAATTTACAACTAGAATTTCAAATTTTGCTAAACTGGGTCGTCACACCCCAGGATATGCATAAATGGACGTGTTAATAGTCTGGCTGAGAAACTGAGAGACACCTTCAGCTCAAACAGACAAAAACATTTTACAACATTTTTCATTTTTACTACTACTATTGTAATATTGAAGAAAGATTTTTAAAAGTAATCTATCACTAAACGTATGCAAAATAATATAAATGACCATATAAACTGCCCCTGATGCTAATGTTTTATTTGGTGGATACATGTGTTTTGTTCTCATTATTTTGCACTGCCAGAAATACACAAATTACATGTGGTCTTGTGCCTGGTGAGCGACACAATGTGAGCACACACAGACACGCACAGAGACACACAGACACACACAGACACACGCACGCACACACACACAGACACACACAGACACACGCATACACACACAGACACGCACAGAGACACACAGACACACACACAGACACGCGCACACACACACATGCACACAGACAAAGACACACGCACACAGACAAACACACACAGACACACACGCATACACACACACAGACACACACACAGGCATACACACACAGACACACGCATACACACACAGACACACACACACCGACACACACACCGACACACACAGACACCCACACACACACAGACACCCACACACACACAGACACACACACACACACACACACAGACAGACACACACGGGCGCATGGTGATGGTAGTGGTTCAGTTGCCATGGAAACCACCAGAACACCCCCCCTGAGGCGACTGCCCGCTTTTTGTGTGACATCCATTTTCAGTGTCACTGTACCCGACACACAGGCCAGGCATTCCACTACAGCAGCAGAGAAATGGATGGGCTTAAGGTGAACGTGGCTACAAGAGCAGAGAACAAGGCACCTGCTCGACCTTTCAGACTAAACCCCTGCTTCAGATTAGACGATTACAAGTGGGTGAGAACCAGGTCTAAACTAGTACTACTAAACACTAAACCAAATCTAAACTTGGCCAAGAACAATACCAGCATTCCAGTAAAATGGATGGGCCTTAGGTGAACGTGGTACAAGTCATTACAAATTTGTGTTTATTTATTTATTTTTATTTAAATCTCATCATTGACCTAAACACTCAATTCTTAATCATTCACCTGTAAATAAACACACAACACACTAATAGTATAAGTCATAATAGCCCAGCCCTATTCCACACCCAGTTTGGTGGCTCAGAATGGCCCCTCTCCGCCTATCAGGTTTCAATAATGGGGGCTAATGTGAACACAGCTGATTTCTGTTAAAGTCAGCACAAATAAAAGGACCCATGGGTAATGCCGTTGTCAAGGACAATTATCAAATTAGCCTGAATTACACGTCTCCCGCGGTGATGGATCGCTTTGTGTGATTGAATTAAACTCGGGCGAGGTTTTCTATTCACTTCAGATCACAGCATGTTCTTCTCTCACAACTCAAATAGCAATATGAGGTGCTTCAATAGCTCACTATGTCTGTGGAGTCTGCATATCCTCCCTGTGTTACTGCGGGTTCTCTCCTTGTCCGCCCACATGCATCCTAATATGAAGCTGGTTTATAACTTGCTTTAGACCTGGTTTACCCCGGGATTAGTCATGAGTAAAGCCCGATTTAGTCCAGATTTAAGATAATTTTAAACTTAAAGTGTAACTAAACACCTGGGTCACATCCATAGTAAACCCAATGCCAAAATTTTGAAAAATGCTCCAAAAATGGGCCGTGCCTGGTGGAGACAGAGGGGCTGGGAGAAGGTTTGGGGTGAATCAACTTCCTGATTCACTACAGGTGTGCGTCTTAATGACACAAGGGCCTATCAGAGCCTGAGGGCCTGTGACATAGACATGTATCATGACACATATTGGACCAATAGGAAAGTTGAACTGCAATACCACTGTTTAACCTGAAGGGGGTTCATTTCAGGGTTTCAGGGTTTAGTTACTCTTTAAGGAGGTACTTTTGACTTTCCATCACAGCATGTTGTTCTCTAGTATTTCAAATAATATACACTATATAATGAGGTTGTTACAGATAGTCTATTTGAGTGAAGTCTGCATGTCCTCCCCATGTTACTGTGGGTTCTCTCTGGCTTTTCTTATTCAAAGACATGCATGTGGTAATGATGAATTGATGACTGAAAATGGCCCGGCTATTGTCCATAGTATATACCCCGCATAAGACCAATATTTTCTGAATCAATTTCAAGTTATTGTTATTTTTTTTCTTCTTCATTTTCTTTATTCTTTTCAGAAATATATTTTTATACATCAAACAATAGGCATACAAAACGTTACAGTTCTCAAAGAGAGTACAAGGCAGTAGAAACCAGTTATACCAAATATACACTAAATCATCAATATTGAACCAGTGGTAACTTGAACCATTGTGGCATGTACGGGTTTAGTTTTCTGATCACTTCACTGCTCCTCAAACGGACAATATTATGAGCTTGTTTTTTCAATGGTCATTCCCTCTTCAGTTGCAAATTGGTGAGTTGTGTTTTTGACACAGACTGGATGTGGATGTGGACGGGGATGTGGATGTGGACGGGGATGTGGA
>JAVQKC010015754.1:0-13786 GCA_036025475.1 Philypnodon macrostomus
TGGGCTCAGTAGAAGACCATCTGAGCTCATTGATAGAGCCAGGTGTTTTGCTGGCCAATGGTTAACAAATCTACCATACAAACCATGCACAAAATGATATACAAGAACATTATCACCAAAAACACACAATAATGGTTTTGAAATGGTTAGTATTTTCATTGTTCACATCTTTTTAGAAATTATCTTATTTGCAAATCCATGTCCAGAATAAAAAAAAAATGTGACGCTCTAGTGCTTGGTACAAAAATGTGACTACTAATGCAAATAAACTCAATTATATATGGAGAGAAGAAGAAGTTATGAAACGCTAAAGCATGTATTTTTTTTTTTTATCTGGGTACACCACCTTCCTTTCACTGCCCAAGGACATGCATTTGTAGGAGAACTGATAACACTAAATCCCTTAGTGAATGGTATAAACGTAAATGGCAGTCAGTGAAAGGTCTAAGGGTGCACCCCATCTAGGACCCATAGTTACTGGGTTCTATTCAAAACACAGGAAGATAAGCTAAGGCAGATGAATGAATAGTGTGAGTTGCTGTGTGTCATTGTACATCGTTTGCCTGTGATGCTGTAGTTGACTGTTATTCTAATCTGCATGTTTTTGCATGTTTTTATTGTTCCCACAATTGCCTTGACATTGCTAACACTCCAATAACCTGCTATTAAAAATACTAACAACTATACTAACTACTGCTAATGTTTTACTAATACATACTAATGTGTTCAATCAATACTTTACTAAAGTGAACTAAACACAATCAAAAAACCAAGCAACATCTCTGTACATTATGCTTTTCATCAGTGGCGGATTTAGTGGTTTGGGGGCTCAAGGCGAACATGGGCATGGGGCCCTCTGCAATTGGCACTTTTCCTGTCCTAATTCCTATCTAAAAATTCTCTTGATTTGTCAGTCCACAGCAACCAGATGGTTTAACCAGACAGAGAAAAAGGAAAATTGGCGAGACATATTGGCTTTGTAATGATATTTTACCAAATTAAGTTTAACAATTTCTAAGACATATTTATTTGAGGCTTCATTTATGGGGCCCTAAGCGGCTGCCTACTATTCCCTAATAGTAGCGTCACCTCTGCTTTTCATATCACAAGCATATATACTGTAACTATAAAAAATATACCGTATAGGCATAGAAAAACATTTACATAGTAATTGCATGATATTACTATTGTGCAGCTGTATAAGGCAATTTTCAAATGTTATTCTGCAGTACATCAAAACGTAGCTAAAGGCACATGGTTAAAATTTATAAAGAATAGTGTAGAGGAAATACAGTGGTAAATGCAGTGTAATATTGTGTGTTTAATAGATTTTTGTGAATATGGTCTTTGTTGATGTGTTGCTGATGCACATGTTGTGCTTGAGAGGTCACTCAAGTGGACTTGTTTTTGAATGTAAGGTCGTAATAAAGATCTCTGTTCCTAACCAGTTTACCACAACCATGTAGCTGTGGAGTGAAATAATGGGCTCGCTTGTTGAGTGCTTTGGGAAATGTTTGAGGTCTTAGAAAGCAAAACAAATTTAGTCTATTTAAAGAAACAAGACATGGTTCGTTTCAGTGAAATAGATACTTTCATGTTCCATTTTTTTTTTTCAAACATACGTAAGTCTTACCCCTCCATTTCCTCCATTTCCTGTCTGCCTGTGTTCCCAGCAGGGGTCGGGGGTGCCTTCTGATTGGCTATGGGTCAGGAAAAGGCCTGATTATGGGAGCAGGAGAGTAGGGAGCACACGGAGAGCCGGGTGCAGAAATACAAACACAGATTACATGGCTGGTTGTAACTGACCATACCAGTCCTTTCCCAGCGGGCCGCATGTGCATGCAGTGGCCATGTTATTTATTGATCAGAGTTGGCCATGACATATGAAGACATGAGGGTCACATATAGCAACAAGATGAAAGCGTGGCTAAAATATATTATTCTTTTGAACTGCAATTTTCATAACTTTGATATATTTAGAATAAATAATTAATTATAAATAATTTCCATTCCAATACTGTATGTATGTAATTGGTAAAACATTGGTCAAACTAGGCCTGTGCTGTCGTACCTGACAACAAAAAACGAAACGGCCCCATACGTCTGCCCCATACGTCTGCCATAACTGGCACCAACTGGCACCTTAATCAGACATTGTGTAATTTCTAAGGGTTTTAATATTGTTAACGATGACCTAAAACTACCTTCTTCTTTCAGTCTATAGGGGGCGCTATAGAGGTAACCACCATCATTTTAGTCAAAAGAATGTGCAAGTTAGAGGCTGTCAAATATACCTGACCTCCCAAATTCAATTCAAAATGGCCGACTTCCTGTTTGTTGTAAGGTGGGGGTCATAATAATATTTTATGTTGGGTACACTGTGGAGAATCACTGTACCAAGTTTCATTGCTCTCTGCCAAAGTAAGTGTGTCCAGGGTCCCATAGGGGTCATAAACATGGGGGCAATATAGAGGCATTCTTTATATGACCTCTGTAATTTTCCAAAATTCACGCGATTTCGATTATGATCAGCACTATTATTGGCTCAATAAAAGTGAATCAAAACATTAATTTGTGAATTATTTAATTGTCATTAATCATAGAAGTACCAAACTCAATCCAGTTCTGCATCTTCATGATATGTACCTGTGTGCAAAATTTGAAAAAGACCCAGAAAAGACTTTTTGAGTTATTGCGTTTTGGCCCGTAATTAAGTAATTATTATTCATCGTAGAAGCACCCAAATCGTTCGGTGTCTTTATACAATGTACCTGTGTGCAAATGTTGAAACTGATCTGGCAATTCGTTTCGCCGATATAATTAACTTTAGTGGGCTATAGTGCTCAATTTATTTGTAGACATGCCCCAGTGTTGCATCCATCTTGTGACTCAAATCACCAAGATTCAGTGTAAAATACCAAGAGCAGATCCACACGATCCTCTGCAGAACCGTGTCTGAAAGTTCCCGGTGTAAATTGGTGCTAAATTGACAGTTAATTCAGGGTAAGACTATTTTGACAGTGTATTATTGAGGTATTGCTTTCTTTGAAAAAAAAAAAAGCAATGTCACACACACATTAGGAATTGTGATTTCTGACCCACATTGCACCCCTACAAATCCTCATAAGTCAACTTGAGAGAGCTAATGTGCTGCGGGCTGGCCCAGATAGTTCCACATTCAAGTGTGTCTGCCTCATCAGTGCAGTGTTACCAATATGAATATAAATATTAACATGGACTTTGTGTCATCTCTGGGAGGATTATGTCCGGAGGCTCGTGCTGAATTCAGGGAACATTCGGAAACGGTAGCTCCACACGTCTGAGGGTTTAAAGAGATACCCTGTTGTAGTCTTGTCAGGAGTTTAGTGCCTCCTCCCTTCTGTGTCCTGTGTTTTCCCCCTTCCCTCTTGTTCCTCTTTGTCCTTTTTTGTCTGGGTCTTTGGGGAGCTTATCATTCCAGTTTTTTGGAACTTGCCTGCTCTCCTATACTATACCTCTTCTGTCTGGAAAATCTAAACTCCGCATCAACTCTGATTCCCCACTCCAATCCGCCATGCCATCGCCTCTCCAGTCTCTTCAGCTCCCTCCAGCCCAATAGACCCAGTTCTTACCTGTTCCTGGACAATAAACTCTGTTGCACCTTCTCCTTGTCTGCATAAAGGTTATTATATCGGCGAAACAACGATATAATGGAATCACATCGGTCCGCGTCCGCAGATCCTAGCTGTGAACGCGATAACTCAAAAACGAATTGCCGGATCATTTTCAACATTTGCACACAGGTGCATACCATAAAGACGCCAAACTGTATTGATTTGGGTACTTCTTCAATGAATATTAATTAAGTAATTAATTAACTACGGACTCAAAAAGTCTTTGCAGGATCTTTTTCAACTGTTGCACACAGGTACATATCATGAAAATGCAGAACGGGATTGAGTTTGATACTGCTATGATTAATGACAATTAAATTATTCACAAATTCATGTTTTGATGCACTTTTATTGAGCCAATAATCCTGCTGAACATTAACAAAATCATGTGAATTTTGGCACATTGATCCGGGCAATTGTATATTTAATGTACATAGGCACATTACAGAGGTCAAATAAAGAGTGACTCTATAGCACCCCCATGTTTATGACCCCTATGGGACCCTGGACACACTTACTTTGGCAGAGAGCAATGAAATTTGGTACAGTGATTCCAACAAAAAATATTATTATGACCCCACCCTACAACAAACAGGAAGTCGGCCATTATGGATTGAATTTGGGAGGTCAGGTATATTTGACAGCCTCTAACTTGCACATACTTTGCCCAATTAGGCTCAAACCTGAAATACCTAATTATCCCCCGGCCCTGAACACATCTGACCAATATGATGGCATATATATATATGATGACGTATGGGGCCATTTTGCCTATATACACCTTGCTGATGGGGACAAAAGCACAAGTCTAGTTTATGATTTAAAATAGTAAATATTTTGTCTAAGTCCCGCCCATTTTTTCCCCTGTAAACTTAAAACTATATTGTTCATTTAGCAATAAAATTACTCTACAATTAAAGCTGCACTACCTGATGATTTTGTGACTGTAAAAGTGTCAAGCCTCCCTTTTCCTAATTCCTCTCCTATCACGGTCTCACACAAACCAGCTCAAGCTCATATCAGCTCCAGCTCATATCAGCGCCACACAGGTAACGTTAGCTCCACACAGGTAACGTCAGCTCCACACAGGTAACGTCAGTTACACACAAGTAACGTCAGCTACACACAGGTAAAGGTCAGCTCCACACAGGTCATGTCAGCTCCACACAGGTAACGTCAGCTCCACACAGGTAACGTCAGCTCCACACAGGTAACGTCAGCTCCACACAGGTAATGTCAGCTCCACACAGGTAACATCAGCTCGCCACAGGTTACGTCAGCTCCACACAGGTAACGTCAGCTCCACACAGGTAACGTCAGCTCCACACAGGTAACATCAGCTCCACACAGGTAATGTCAGCTCAACACAGGTAACATCAGCTCCACACAGGTAACATCAGCTGTGAGAAGTTACTGATGCTTAGCCGTTTTATTTGATGTAGCGTTTTGCTAAATAAAATTGGTCTCTTGATTTTTAGGTTTTACTGGACAAGTACTTACAGAAATGTTGACATCCACAATAGTTTGTCAGTGTATGCTCAGATTTAATCTTTAATAAAAAAATTAATAAATTAATAAAGTAATTTTTAACAAACCTGTCCACAACAACCACTCCTGTTGGCTGTCCCAAAACGTGGTATTAATATTTATAGTTTACTCTCCTGTTAAAATGAATGGAAAAGAACATTCTGTTCAGCTCAGTTACATGCAACATTCGTGGAAGGGTCTATAAACTACTCTACAACACAGGGCAGTCCATTACTAGTCTAGAGACTACACCCCCATCATATGTCCTATGTCTGATGTATTCAATGGTATAGATTTAATTAATAGACCTAAGATGATATGCAGACACTGTGGGATGCATGTTTTTTGCATTTGTAAATGTCAGGCCACAGATTAACATTTTTACTGCATTGTGAAATTATTGCTCATGTGGATTTATTACACCATCCAACTCCAGTACATTTTGAGTACACATTCAGTCTGAAGTGTTGATGCAAAGCTTATCCGTGACCCTTCATTCAAACAGCTGTCCTGGCTCCCACTTAGATGACCTCATTTCCCATCATGCCTCAAGGGTTTTCACGGCAATATAGACGGAAAGAGGAAAGAGCCTTATTGTTGGTGCCTCAATCTTAAGTGCTAGACTTTTACATAAGCAACCTTAATGGAGATTATAAATCTGTAAAAAAGTTAAATGCAATAAAACAAGTGGGGTGTAATGAATGTTGAAGGGATTGCAAAAGAGTGCTCTGCAAAACATGAAAATCTAGTTAAAAAGAGTTGAATTGAAAATACAAATCTTAATTTGAGTTGTTTACGCTTCAAAGCGGCACAAAATATTCCTCTTAAAGCATCACAAAATGTCTGCCAACATCACTTCACATAGCTGGCAGACATTTTGTGAAGCTTTAGAGGAACTCTAATGTATCAAGGCTTTGTTGATATCCCAGAAGAAGTCAAAAAACAATTTTAAAATCCCAAAAACCATCACAAATGTTTTTGTTGAAACAGAGACAGGTGAGACAGGTGTCTAATCAGTCTGTTTCTCATCAATTTAAAGTAGGAGCTCCACAAAACGGCTTGTATTCGATAAATATTATGTTTGATGTTGCAAAATGGTAACCTAAATATATCTCAAAAAGACTGTGACGTGCAAAAAAGCATAATATAGGACCAAGCAATGCCGGGAATTTTTCTATAACTTGGCTATGGCATTGTGCAATTTTCCAAGCCCCGAAGCAATATATCTTTCTTTTATCCCAGTCAAACCATTATGGGACATAAAACAGGCTATGGCCAACACCCATTAGGATATCTATACTGAGAGTGTATAGAAACCTTTGGCCATGTCCATTATCTGGGTTTATGTAAGAAGCCTGTGCATGATGTTCCCATGTAAAGACATTGCCAGTGGCCAACACAACATACGCCGTAATGTACTGGCTGAAAATATGAATGATACATCTGAATAAAGACCTCCACTGCCCTAAAGGAAAAGAGAACAATGGTATAAGCAGCATACATGGATTAATATTATGTGAATCATCTGCCTCCATCTAACCCAATACTCATCTCCCATATATATTTACTATCCCTCCACTGTACATGTCCCATATATTCATTATCCCTCCTCTGTACCTGTCACTTGATATAATTTAATTATGTGATTAGTCTAATTTGCTAATTTCCCATCTTGGCATACTCCCTTGACACTACTAAAGAAAATATTAAATTATCACTATTACATTTTTAAGATGTCTGTGAAAAATGTCTATGCACTATAGCAACCCTTCCTGCTTTTATTTTTATAAACTAAATATTTGAAATTTTGGCAACAACTAAATGCAGTGGAACCAAAGTTTGCAGATCTAAACCTTGTTTCTACTGTGGTCTCTGTCCATTAGGTCTCAGTCTAACCACAGTGGGAGGTGATATTAGCTCAAATTCTTCAGAGGATTTTTTTGACTAATTGACCCAAATGTATCAATCAGTTGAACTCTATGGTTTACCACTTAAAATAGTATTACCATATTCTACAAGCAAGTCCCCAGGGCGAGAGTCCATAAATCAGCCATAGTCTGATCCACATTAAACCAATAATTCATGTTCTTAGATCAAAGGGATCAAAATCTTTTTTCACTGAGCAACATCTCAAGGAGGTCCACTTTCTGAGGTCCACTCTCTGAGGTCCACTCTCTGAGGTCAACTCTCTGAGGTCCACTCTCTGAGGTCAACTCTCTGAGGTGACCGATTTCACTTCACCAAAAGTCCCTTCGGTTGTATCTGTTTTCTAGACACATTCAGCAGGTTTTTTCCCTCAGTGTCCCTCTATATTATAACCACACAATAAAGTGGAAAGATATCTTGAATAAATGCTTTTTTTCATGTGCAGTAAAAAAACAGTTTGGGCCGATTGAGAGGTTGGCCTGAGGGATACAAAAATGTTCTGTGGGCTGCAGCAGATTGTAATGGCATACTTGGTTTATTTCATAATACTATATGAAGGTTCAGCATTGTTCCATCAGAATCATTGTTCCTCCCAGATGGCCTGTGCTGACATTTACACATGCACTCACAACAGCAGATTGAGTCATTATGCTCTATGTTTTTTGGCCAGTAAACATGGGAGTGGCCCCGGTAATGTGCCAGAAGACCATCCAAAACCACACCAGAGTGTTTGTCTCTGTCCAACTCTGGATACAAGTTAGGTTCAACAGACAATTATCCATCCTTATTCATTCATATCCCACGTACACTTCCTCAGCACTAATCCTATGTCCCTGAGATTGTATTTCACCCCTGAACCCAAAATCCCTGACTGTCTAATCCATTACAGGGAACAGTTACAGGAAGAGGAAGAACACACACATGTAAATCTATGATCAACTCAGCGTCAAGTTCTTCTATTGATCAGGCCTGGTGACTGATGAGGACCATGGACAACTCTCAGACATCAAATTTGTCAAATCATCCAACCAGCCAACCATAGAATAAGAGGCAGAATATACATGAAATCTAAATAATTGAAATATTATGAAAGGAAAGAGAAAAGGTAATGTCAATCCAAGGGTGGCGTCTTGGGTCTATGGGTCTTTGTGTCAACTAAGTGGCATCCAGGGCGCATCCTACCTAAGGTCCATAGTTGCTTGGATAGGCTTCATACAATGTACAGGCACATACAGGACTAATGAGTTCATGTGTATGTCGGGAACTCGGGAGTTAGAAAGTGGTTGTTACGACATCAGTGTGTTTATGTGACGGTTGATGTTGGTTAAATTGAACATGTTGCTACTAATGGATGATAATGATGTCAACAGAAACTGTCGACAAGTCAAGTTTTCTGATATGTTGTTCCGACTTGTGCAAGCAAGTGTATTTTTCAACTCAGAAATACATTTTCCTGGGTTCCCGACATCCGCAGTGGAAAAAGAAAAGATAAATGAACCTCTACCTCACTAGGTTGCTGCAAATCATCCCACAGAGCTCAGATTTTCCTATGACATTACTAGGTATTTGGAAGCTTTTTAACAGCAAAGATTCACCAGAGTAAAGTTGTAAATGTTTTCCTGACACTGCTCCATACTGACCAGGTTGTGGTGCATCAGTTAGCTGAATGTAAAGAATATAGTCAGCTCCAGCATATTCTAAAGTTAATATATATTAGAGTGTGGGGGTCATTTGAGTGCAGTCTTGTTGAAGAACCAGTTTCCTATTATTAGTTTTGTGACATGTTTGTGATGTGGTACTTTGTTCTGCATGTGAAGAGACTATGGAGGTAAAGATGTGCATGGTCAGCAAACAGGTAGGCCAAGTCTCCAAAACCTCACATCATTACACTACATGGCCACCAGAGGCAGTGCTACCATGCAGCGGCTCAGCCCCAAGCTTCCAGCCGGCCCCATAAATGAAGCCTAAAATAAATATGTCTTGGTAATTATTTAACTTAATTTGGTAAAATAGCATTACAAAGCCAATATGTCTCACCCGTTTTCCCTTTTCTCTGTGTGTTTAAGCCATCTGGTTGCTGTGGACTGACAAATCATGAATTTTCAGTTAGGACTTTAAAAGGGCAAAAAGGGCCCACTGACCATGCTTGCCTTGAGCCCTCGCTCAATCCACCTCTGATGGCCACCAGCCAAAACCTTTGATAAATAAGATACAAGATAAAGAGAGAGAGAACTCATTTACCATTTCACTTACATAGACTGTAGTCCATTTCAAGTGAAAACTTAGTAAATCAACAGCCAACAGCCATGCACATCTCCATAAGGTTGAAAAGGTGAGCTATAGAGGTCAGCACACCTTCTTCAGGGTGTGAATACAGACAAAGGGGAAGACACACTGTTTGATTGTTTTGTCCTAATTTAGTCTGGCTCACGCCTAGATTTCATTTAGACCTTCTGTCATGTGGTCCTCTTTACCTCTTGGGCCCCAGCTTAACTGCACTGGCTGCACTGCCTGGTCTACGCCCCTGGGCCTTGAGCTTGTCTTCAGCCTGAGTGGACTATGAGGGGCCTGGTTGATTAGCTGTGTTAAGGAGCTAATAAAATAAAGGTTTACCCAACAGACACACATAGCTTCAGTTTGGATTGCTGTATAGTGCATGGATTCAGAGATGTACAATAATGATAAGCTATCACCATGGTAAAACAAATGTATGTATGGCCACTCACTCATTTGAAATGGTGTTTACATGGCTCTTTGATGCATGCTTGTTATTTCATTTGCCATATTGTTCCCCATCGCACAGCCATTATTCTCAGTGGTAATTCCATCAAAGTAAGGTCAGGCAGAGCCGGGGTGGACTGCGTCACTGTTTGGCTTAAAAGGTCACAACTACAGAGTCTCAAAGGGTACAGTCCTGCAACTAGCACCAACAGCAAGACCCTAACCCTCTACATTTATTCCAGCTTCTAAACAAACGCCTACAGCAGTGGTTCTTAACCTTCAATTACCGTAAACTGTGGTAGGGGTACCAGTGGTGGTACTTGGGCTGATACTCAGGAGTCCTAAGCAATTCAAAGCTCTGGTAATAAAATTTGAAGTTGATCTGGTTTATTAGTCAGTCTTTGTTTATTCCTAAATTAGACCTGGTTTGGTCTTGATTCAGTCCTTTAGTGATCATTACATTTTCAAATTGTATTAGTAGTATTTTTAATTTTTGTTTCCTATATTTTTTACGGTTAATGGTTAAGTCATATTTCCCAGTATGGTACTTGCACAGACACAGATTCTCTGCGGACAGTGGTTGAGTAAAGTTTCACTGCTGGCCTATAGCTTTTATAACAGTTTGTTTTTGATGCGGACACCACTTTTCACCGTCAAAATGGCTCCTTTGTATCTCTTGTATTGTTTGTTCAATTTTGTGACCCTAGCCTAAAGGATGGAACACACTGCTCTCTAATAGCCCTCCCCCCACCCCCCCTACCCCCTCCCTCTGTTGTCTGTCCATCCCTCGTCCTGCTCACCACCACACCACACCACACCACACAGACTGCTTCTTGTCAGAGGAGGGGCCACATGCATGTTCCTGGCTCTCTGATGTTCTGCAGACAGTATGGGCAAATGTGACATAGCTTCTCCACCATTCCCACCAGCCAAGGTAAGCCCATCTATCATGCAAAATCTCTCATTTTCATACTTTATTTGAAAGTTTACTACGACAAATGTGATGTAAATGTGAAAAATTGGACCCCACATGACAGGAAATGAAGTTGCATTATTGAATTTTGATTGATGAATCGATTGAAATCGTATCCAAATTGTGGCTTTTTCCTACCATGCAGACGGCGTGTAATGTTTGATTTGGACTTGAATGGAACGATTCTGCTCCTATCTCCGGATTCCCCCGTCTCCCTGCTCCTGAGGAATCCCCACTTACATTCTATTAGCGCTTAGTGATGTATTTCTATAGGCCGTTTAGCATCTCCACTAGCCACAAGGAACATGGGTTTATCAAGTAATTACAAAACTGAAAAACTGTATTTAGTAGTGATACCATAGTGATATATTTCAATAGAAATGTTAAAAAAATATCTAAAATTTAAATCTACCTACATTTAGCAACTAGGGATGCAGTAATACATCAGCTCAACATTGGTATCAGCTAGTATTCATATGGTTGACTGACCTTGGACTGTCAGAAGACAGTTTCTTAATTATGAATTACTGAGGCCAATCATTTTATTTTTCCTCCACTACTCCTATAGCCCATCATTTTACTTCAGGTTTAGAAAAAGAATATATATATTCAAGCTAGCTTTTGAACCCTTTTACAGATGAATAATTATTTAAAAGCAGTTTTTTTTATTATGATTTCTTAGTTTCCTTTAAATCATATATAAAACGTGCAAATAAATAAATAATAATAATTAAAAAATGTTGATAAAATATTGGTAGAATTAGGTACATGTTTGTGCATTACCAGTCCTTATTGTTGCCAGCCCTTGCACTTGCCTTGTCCCCAGCCCCTCACGGACTCTCACATGAGCAGTGTCTGTTACACCCTTCTGTGAGGCAGGCACTCAGGATGATGTGAAATTCACCACTCTCAGAATTGAGACGCACTCTGACATAGTGACTCGGAAAACCCGTGGAATGATATAAATTGTCATGAGCTGTGATAAACTGAGTGACCTTAGCAAATAATATATTAACTTTCTACTTGTAAATGTAAAAAATTGCATTTCTCAGTAGTAGCCAATGGCATATGTTTCAACTTTCAACTGACACGATCACAGTGAAAAGTGGGAAGAAAAACTCAACTTTGTAATAAAGTATTAGTATTGGTATGACTCAGATAGAAGTAAAAAATATTTGGTAAAAAACTAAATATAGAGTAATTGGATGCAATTTTGTATATAATATAAAACAAGAAAGCACTCGGAGAGTACAGACCCCCGCCAAGGTAGCTAATTTCTTCTATATGCACACGGTTTGGTAAACCGTAAATAGAACCTTCTGTGGGACTGGACACCCCACAGAAAAAAATTACAAAATTGTGTCTTTCTTTGTTTCTATTAATGACAACAATTCAAAATCATTTAAATCATTTTAATACAATGAGAGGTTATTAAAACCACAGAAACAACAGTAATAGTCTAATAAAACAATGTCATCTGCAAGAAGCTGAAAAGGTAGGAACACTTGGAATTATCTGTTGCAGTCCTGCAACTTTGGCTGCAATATGGTTAAATGTCAGATATAAGTTAATGAAACTGTAATCCAAATGTAATCACATCTTCCTTGTGTCATTCCTGACATTCCCTGAAAATTTCATCCAAAAGTGTAAAGCTGTTAACACGTGCACACACAAACGCAAGTGAAAACATTACCTCCTTGGCTGAGGTAATAAATTGTGCAAATATGGTATTTCCAAACAATAAACTTGACATTGAGATTTTTTACCCATCTACTTAGGTGATGCGCAGCAGTGGGTAGGACCACTAATGTACTCAAGAGTATTGTTACTTTAAAAAGTATTAAATCTACTGTTAAAATGAAACTGTATCCAAAATGTAACTTGTTACTGTCTCTGACCATTGTGAACATAAAATAATATTGCTTCCAACCCTCTTTGATAATAGTATTTGTTAAACCCTTCTGTTGGCTCTGTGTTCCGTGCTGCTCTCGTCTGAACAAACACTCTGTAAACGCTGTGTGTTTTATTGTCCATGAGATCAAGCACACACTATAGGCTTTATAAAGACCCACAGATGAGGAGTATATAGAAGTACATATTACCGGTCCAGCTGTTGCAACCAGCATCTGCTCCATCTAATTACTGTGTGTGTGGCTGTCAGAGAAATACAGCATGCCTCTCTGACTCTCTCCAGGACCCCCACGACAATCAGGGAGGACCACTACCATAGGTCCAGAGAGGGGTTAAGGAGGGCAAGGGACTAAATACAGTATCATATCTCCATAGAAAACAATGATATCTCCATAGAAGCTCAGTCATGCTGAAGGTTAACATAGCAAAATGTTACTGTGAAGTCTCTTGTCTATTTTACCCTAAATGCAAACAAATAAACTTAAAGCTGAAAAAAAAAGGCTGAATGATGCACCTCTCCTACCTCTACCTCCTCTATCTCACACAAACCAGGAAGTATCAGAATAACAAAGCAAAGGTTGGAAGTTGGCTTTTAATTCATTAAAAAAAAAAATAGAAAAAGCTGTGGCTCCTTCACATTATTCCAGATAGATTTCAGTTCTTGATGTATCAACCAACTAGCGAGTCAAAGTTTTTCTCAGATGATTTCTGGTATAATGTACCATTTGATTGGACTGCATGATTATTATATCGGCGAAAGCAGCGTGTCGCCGATATTATGGAATCACGTTGGTGTTCGTCCGCAGATCCTAGCTGTGAACATGATAAATCAAAAATGAATTGCCGGATCAGTTTCGACATTTGCACACAGGTACATACTATAAAGACGCCAAACTGTTTCGATTTGGGTACTTCTTTGATGAATATTGGTGTTCGTCCGCAGATCCTAGCTGTGAACGCAATAACTCAAAAAGTCTTTGCTGGATCTTTTTCAACTGTTGCACACAGGTACATATCATGAAGATGCAAAACTGGATTGAGTTTGGTACATCTTCGATTAATGACAATTAAGTAA
>JAVQKC010015763.1:0-19062 GCA_036025475.1 Philypnodon macrostomus
TATTTGACAGCCTCTAACTTGCACATACTTTGCCCGATTAGGCTCAAACCTGAAATACCTAATGACCCCCCGGCCCTGAACACATCTGACTAATATGATGGCAGTTACCTCTATAGCGCCCCCTATAGATTGAAAGAAGAATGTAGTTTTAGGGAATTTTCCAAATTTGGCAAAATTATTCTTCACAAACATCCAGACAAATCATAAAAGTCAAATAGATCCTTCCCATGTTTGTCATGGTTTGGGGGCGGGGCCTCTTAATTGCTCGTTAACAATATAAAAAACCCTTAGAAAACACACAATGTCTGATTAAGGTGCCCGTTGGCGAGTGTAGCAGACGTATGGGGCAGAAGTATGGGGCCGTTTTCGCCGATATACACCTTGCTGTCGGGGACGACAGCACAGGCCTAGTTGTATTTTTAGGGCAGATCTACCCTTGGATCTCATAATGGTGATGAAATGTGTCCACATATAACACTCTCTGTCATCCCATCTAAAAATCTCCAAGTATCACCAGGTTTGATAAGTAGTAAGTGAAGTAATATGCCTGAAATTATCTAATGCTTATTATGGATCATTTTAGCTGTTATGGTAGTTAAATTTTCACATAAAATCCTGGTCGGTGATGATAACAGGTCCTGTAAACTGGAGTGGACCTTACATAAACTGAACAGAAAACCAACCCATTATGCTTTGCACCAAAATTGCAAATGGAGCTCAGTAATAGCTATGGAGAGGCTTAGGCTGGAGTTTGGAGTGTCCTCTTTTCGACAGATGCTCATCAAACAATGGTAGATATTGTATCGGTAGGTGGGAGGAAGCCATGTCAGTCACGCTGGGTCCAATATTCTTCCATTCGAGGGAGCTGTCCATCACCAGAGATTTACCATATAGCCGCAGTTGTCACCGGAGAAAGAGACAGCGGTGCAGGCAGGTGGAAGATGGCACAATGAGCTTAAAAGGATTTGGTAAAAAAAAAAAAAAACTGGAGAAGAACCACTATAGTTCTTTGACATGCTCAGAATCATTCCCTCAGGGTTTTGGACTATTGCCACGGGAGCTTTCACTGATACAGACTGACTATGGCCACAGGCGGCTGCAGGGACACTTTTTGATTGGACAAGATGGCTCTAGCAGACATCAGCATATGTTTTTTAGGAGGATAGTGTATATACGGTTTTAATAATAATAATGCATTCGTTTTATACAGCGCTTTTCTCAAAACTCAAAGACGCTTTACATTACATTATTCACTCCACAGTCACACACGGTGGTGGTAAGCTACTTTTGTAACCGCAGCTGCCCTGGGGCACACTGACAGAGGGGGCGGCTGTCAGTCTGCGCCTACAGCCCCTCTAACCACCACCACATTGATTCAGTCATTCATTCATAGGCAATGCGGGTTAAGTGTCTTGCCTCTGGTTGAAGGGCAGGCACCTACCCACTGCACCACTGCCGCCCTCATGATTCAACAATCTACTCAGATTAGCAGATTTGCACACCCCTATTTCTGAGTAGTTTTTAAATTGACAACAATATAACACTATTTTCCATCTAAACGACATCATTTGTCATGTTTTTAGTTCCAGAAGCAATATTAAATCATTATTATGTTCCCAGGGGTGTTGGTTGTATCTTCTATGAGATGGCTGCAGGTCGGCCGTTGTTCCCAGGCTCCACAGTGGAGGACGAGCTACACCTTATCTTCAGGCTACTGGGTGAGGCGGCTTGTATAACTGCCAGTGTGCAATGTAGATGTAATGTGTGAGTAAAGTGACATTATTGGCTAATTGTGTTTTTGTTTTGACAGGCACCCCCAAAGAGGAGAGCTGGCCCGGTATCTCGTCCATTGAAGAGTTTAAATCCTACACATTCCCCAAATACAAGCCTCAGCTGATCATCAACCACGCTCCCAGGTAGGTGACTGTGGTTTTTACTCTCCAGAACTTGAAGTTATTTACCGTCAGCTGTAATGGGACCTATTGTTTTTGTGTTTAGGCTCGACGGTGAAGGCATCGAGCTGTTACTGTCTTTCCTCAAAGTGAGTATTTAGCAAAATTGTGTGTTAAACTCTCCAAACAATACATTTTACAGTCTAGGATAAAATCATTTGCACAAGTTGATCCATATTTATTTTTTTCAGTATGAATCAAAGAAGAGGATTTCCGCTGAAGATGCCATGAAGTACTCATACTTCAGACAGCTGGGCATGAGAGTCCACAATCTGCCTGAGAGTGAGTGCAATTACTAAAAACATTATATTTTGAATACTGTATTAGCAGAAGAGTTACCGTTGACAAAAATAAATGATCATGGGTGCATTTACTTTTCCCTTACCCAAAAAGCCACTTGAGTATCTTTGAAGTATCCAGGTTATGTCTTTGTGCATGTAATTACAGTGTCCCGATTTCAGTATTCATTTCAGTATACTGCTGGGAACTGACCATGTGCAGAAAAGGGGAACTGGATCTCAGCAGTATTTGACAAAATAATGCAGTGCTTCATCAATACAGACATGTTTTCTGCTGAACGCTGCTAGTTTTATAAGCTGGATTGTTTTGGCTGTATCTCCACTGCTGTCAAACGAAATGTACTCTACAGCCGCTTTGGGACGTCGCCATATTTTTCGTAATGCTCTGTGTCAGTCACATTTCACTACAGTCATTACTAAGTGCATGTAAACACCATATCCCAGATTCTGCCATAACCGGGATATTGGTAATAACCGGGATGCTCAAGTGGGTGTAAACATTGTACGTTTATGACTTGTGTGAAGACTTTACATTATTTCTCTGTTTCAGATGTTTCTATATTCACGTTGAAGGAGGTGCAGCTGCAGAGAGACCCAGGATACAGGAACTCCTCATACTCAGACTCAAGTAAGTATAGCTACTATCAGTACAATAGGCCAACAGAACCATGGAGACCAGGTAAATGACTGTGCCCCATAGATCATCATTAATCCACCAAGGAAATTGCACACTGTCTGCACAATCCATTTTTAATAAACATATCTTGTAGGCCTTTGTTATTTTACCCTCTAGTACACTTTTTCAACTAGTGCTAACGAGGACTTCACTTTAGTGGTTACAATCTCTTAGTTTAGCCAGAATGATACAAAATAAAACACTTTTCAAGACATATGTTTGAATCCATATATTTAGCAAATCTGTTAATTGGAACTATCATTTTTAGCGGCATTATTGTTTTAATTCTTTTCTGAAAGACCTACTCAAACTGCTAAAATCTTAATCTTAATCTTAATTACTAAGTAAGGCCAGTGTAGTCGCTGCAATATACTGTACACCCTGGGCAATGGACAGTTAGAATTTCTAAATTTGATTGCTACTACAACATTACATAACTTTAAACTAAAAAACACAAAGGTCTGACCAGATGCATTATGGGACTTGTATTATTTTCCAGACAACAAGATCAACCGGCGACAGAGCATGTTGTTTTAAAAGATCTGCACTTTCCTCCTGGACCAACCAACAACCTGTGTCGCATGAGCCCAACTTTACCCATATCTTGGTACCCCACAGCACCCCACAGTACCCCACAGTACCCCACAGTACCTCCCTGTACCTCCGATACACAGACACACACTTTATTTATTGGGACGGGGTTGAATTGCTGCTAAACTACTACTGTTTGTATTTAACAGACTTTTTTGTGTGTGTGAAAAAAATGATGTGAACAGTCGGTTTACTATTGTCCTGCTTCAAACACTGATATTTCTGAATTTTTATTTTATTGTGGACACTGTTCCAAGTTCGTTGTTTATTGTCGTTGTTGCTTGGAAACAGTTTCTCAATTTTGTTATATATGTATATGGATATTATGATATATATTTGAATCGTATGTTTGATTTTCTCTGAGCTTCCTTGACTGAACTCCAGGTGATAGACTAAAAAAGACAGGACACTTCTTCTTGTCGTTGTTGTAACTTAAAAGATGTTATTTTGAATTGTGGATATTAATTCATTTGTGTTCAACATTTCAACATGAACTTTATACTGGCCTCTACTAAACAATGAGGCTTTACAATGGCAGTGATTGGACACTTTAGTTAAAAATTGAATGGTATTTTTTGAACTAGGGTTGTATGTGTTACTCAAATGTTGCATATTCAGATATACCCATTAACTTTCTTCGGGGAAATGGGTCTGGCATCTCTCCTGGCTTTATTTTCAGTTAGAAGTGTTTATCTAAATTGGGACAGACTTGAGCTTTGTGGTTCTCAAACACTGGGTAAGGACATAAATGTGTATATTTTCTAGTTGCCAAATTGTTTGCAAAAAGTAAGGATTTTTTTATGTTGGTCTGGAACTTATTTTTCCCATGTTTACCATTACTCATTCCTTATTCCTTTCTATACAACAAAAAATATGAACCAACTATCCAAGTACCACATACAACCCTACTGCAAATGGTTGTTAATCACATACATGTTTTGGGACAATTATGAGATAAAGCACAGTTTGTTTTGAACCAGTTTGGCTCAGCAGCGGGACCAAATTAAAGAGAAGAGGAACAGGAAGTCATGTGACAGCCCACAGGAAGTTTCTAATCCTTCCTTCAAACTCCAAGACTGACTTTGATGCTTTTATTGAAGAAATGCAAGAAGCTGTGTTTTTTTTTGTTTGTCGGAAATCTCACTGCAGTAACTTCTAACGTGCACTTCAACATTTATTTTTGTTTTGTTTTTGTTTGAATCAGGCAGAAAAGTTTACCCGACAGTATTAAGACGTGCTCAGTTTGTCTGTGACCTCTCCTTGTAAAACACAGTGTCTGTGTGGCATGTATTTCTCAAAAAAGCGAGAACAGGGGGGATAGTTTGAAAAGCGGGACAAAAACGGTAACAAAAAACATTTCAAATTGAAATTTTACTGACGCCCGCTGAGATGGTTTTTTTTTTTTTCCGTGAGTTTGTCGTGTTGAGAAATCCTCATTTCTAAGCATGTTTGCTGAATTTTAAAGGAAAATCTCCTCAAATTGTGGTAAAATGTTGATAATGTGAGTTTGTAGCGAGTTTGTTTATAATTTGTTTATTAGGGTTAACAATAGATCGTTCATGTGGATGTCGGGAACTCAGAACAAAACGGGTCGGGAGCTGCCCGAGATACCTCTGTTGACATCATAAGCATCATTAGCCTGTAGTAGCAACATGTTCAATTCAACCAACACCAACCGTTATCCCAATTAGTTTACATTTATTGTCTGTAATTTAAGCTAAAATCGTTGCTTGTTGAGCCAATTACAGGTCAATCAAACATTCCAAGATAAATCACATGAACGCACTGAAGTCGGATGTTCCGAGTTCCCGACATGCACACGAGAAATAGGCTAAACCGTAGTTCCAGTGGCAATATAAGCTAAAAGTCTCCTATGCAATTTGAAAAATCTTAATTGTAGCCAATGTTCGACATTTTTTTTTACTATTGTTATTCAACATTTTCATATGGAAATCCTTCAAGCAAAGCCGATTGAATGGTTACTAGATTTGTGACTTTAAATGGTCAAATCGTTTGTTTTTGTATTACAGCTACTTTATTTTATGGTGGCTTTAAAAGTGCAGTGTGCAGCCCTTTGTCAAAACCTGGTGGTGACATTGGGTAATGCAACTCAATTATTTCAACTAAATTTTACTCTTTGCACCTTTAAGATGAGAAAATGATAATAATGATTAATAAAATGAATCCATAAATATATTGTATTTTGAAGATTACAAATTATTTTTGTGAAAATATTCACAATATTCACACGTGACAACACATGAAATATTTTGAGTCTAAACTATTTCATTATTTGTTTAATATGCACCAAAGTCGATGTTGACGCTGGCTGAATGATTTGAGGAGATTCTTTTCCATTTTTCCATCTTAATATATTTAGATTCAAACATTTGTCAAGATTTAGTTGAATAGAAAAACGCACAAGCCACTATGAGGACCAATACCACATTGTTCATTAATACCAGCTAACAGTATGATAGTATTTAACTACACAATTATTTGTCTCATAAACCATAACATGCCTGAATGGAGATTTCTGCTGCACGGCTGAATATGTTCTCATTGTAAACTGTATTTTTCAGATGTTGAATGATAAGATGTGAACGAATGGTTCTAGAAGCATGGACAGACTGCTGTTGTGATGATGCTATCAGACACTGAGCTGGTGGTAAACCGTGTGACTCTTTTTACTGGAACTATTTATTTCTCATAACCATTGAAAGTAAATTTAATCTGTTTCATAAAATGGCTAGAGGTGTGGTTATTTTGTTGAGTGGGCTTGTATGAATGGAGATGTTGTGCTCATGTGTCCTTTAGGCTACAGACATGAATAGACTAGAGAAAACAGGCAATTGCACACAACCCTATGAATAATGACCCATCTAATAACTCTTATGTAGCCCAGCGAAAGCAGGCCCCCTGTGGTTAAAGAGTTCAGAGCAGGTCAATACAATTACTTGACCTTGGACTAAGAACTTCACGAGGAGGACTAACTAATGTAATTCAATGGCGAGGCAAGACCCTTATCCACCCTAGCATCTCACACCCCAACAGGGTTCTATTTCAACATTATCCCAGAGTGGTGGGACTACACTGCTTTAACCCCTTTTGCCCATTGGCGCTAATTATTAACTATCACATCCCAGGGATTGTATAAGCTTTTTCACACCATCTTATAATTCAGAGAATAAAAAATAAATGGGTTGCTTCTACTGTTGACATATCAAAATGGTCCAGACGTGGGAAAAATGTGGAAGTTATTAGCAGATATGTCAACGGGCATCCTGTTACTGGTGTCTAAGGGAAAACACATTATATGAGATTTTCCTTAGGATCTCGCTAATTAGCGACATACCCAAAATTCTATAGACGCTATATAAAATTTCAAAAACAATCTCACCTTAATTTAGGATCTGCATGAATGCAAAAATAAATATTTTTCATATTATGGAAATAATGTGGGCAGTGTGGGGAACATTGGAAAAAGGCCAAGGCCAAATAAATGGAAAGAAATATGTCAGAAAGGCTATTTTGTGTAAAAAAAAAAAAAAAAAGTATGTATGCAGCAGTGGGTACCAAACTATTGTTCGGTGGTGGTCGGAGGGGCTGAAGGTGCAGACTGGCAGCCACGCCTCTGTCAGTGTGCCCCAGGCCAGACACCAGGTAGTTTACCACCATCAGGTGAATTAATAATATCATTGTAACGCGTCTTTGAGTCTCGAGAAAAGCACTGTATAAAACCAATGCATAATTATTATTATGTGAAAAATTAAAAAATGAAGAAAATCCTCTGAAAGGACTATGCTTTCAACATAACATACACCCACATTACATCAATTTTCACTTCTTTGGTATGCGGGCTATACCCAGATTTTCAGTAGACTAAAATAGGCTATATTTTGTAGGTTTAGCTTAATCTAATGACAAACATTAGTATATTGAATAAATGCAACATACAAACAATGCAGATAAAACACACTATCTGTATCACCTGGTTTTAATTTAACCGTGTTTATAGGCTGTAATATCACTCGGCAAGAACGCTCGATTTCACCCAAAAGTCAAGTAGCCTATCCCTAATTTTGTGACTTGTATGGGATAATATAAAAAAAAAAAAAAGAAAAAGAAAAAATGTTGGTACTGCTGCGCCTATATGCCCAGTACTGTACCGATACAGTCTCTAGTTATACAGCCGTGAAGGATTTTGTCAGCATCCTTCCAAAAAAAAAAAAAAAGAAAAAGAAAAAAGTGAGCGCTCTCCTCCATAGAGCAGCTCTGAGCTCCTCGGGCTTTGAAACGTCGACAGCGCCAAACTCTGGGCTGGGGGATGCTCGGGACTGACGGAAAGATGAGCCCCGGGACCGAGGAGCCCGTGTGGAGGAGAGTCCAATCTGTGAGCGGTGTGGTCCCCCGGTCCAGACACGGACACCGAGCTGCGGCCATCCGGGAGCTTATCGTCGTCTTTGGAGGAGGAAACGAGGGGATAGCGGAGGATCTTCATGTGTACAACACTGGTGAGCTAACAGATTGCTAATAGTGCTAGCGGCTAATGTTTTTAGCATTTCTCAACAGAGGAAATCGAAAAATATTCGCTTTTATGTGGTCAAAAGCATTTCCTATTGCATATGCACGTGCAGTTATGTGATTCTATTTATATGCATGCATTTATCTGCTTTTGATTTAACAAGCGTAATTTGACCCAACTGTCCTTCTAAGTTGATTGTGCTGAAGCCTCTAACTCCATGACAATTTGTGCCACAAAGAACAATGAAAAAGCATGCCCTAAAGTTTATACATGCAGTTAGTCTGACAAGATGATTATCTTGTTACAATAAATGGGGCCAAACAGTTATAATTAGTTTTAATATACTCATTAGGACCAAGGGAAAAAAACCTGAACTGGGTAGAAAATAATGTAAAGTTAAAAATAAACGGTCACAAAGAATCGTAAAGATTTTGGGTTTGTTTACCTTTGCTGGTGTTTACCATTGCTGGTGTTTACCATTGCTGGTTAAAGTAAAAAGCACTAATAATAAACACGTGTGTGTTTTATGTTGCCAACATTGCTCTAAAGAGAAAGTATTCTCTTTTTCAAATTCTGTTGGGTTCGCCATCATTCAACTAATTTATGAATCGAATAATCGTTAACTGGAGTATACAGACTCTAAAACATGCCATTTGCTGACTTATACAGAGCAGTAAATAAGACAAAACTGTACAAAAAATATACATTTTGCAATTTAGATGAAAAATCGTCTTTGTCTGTAACTATGTGGTATCCAGAAGTCCTTGGGTAGCATGGAGATTAAACAAATAGTTGCAGTCCTCATCCTTTTAATGCATTTATAGTTATTGTGGTGTGTATGAATGTTTAGTCAGTCTAGTTACAACGATGGCAATGATCAGTCAGTGATGATGTAGAGATGTATCAAGTACTTTCAATGTTAAGTTATTGAACATTTTATTGGCCACTTATTGTCTTGTCTTTTCAGTTTCAAAGCAGTGGTTTCTTCCAGCGGTAAGAGGTGACATCCCTCCTGGCTGCGCTGCCCATGGCTTTGTCTGCGATGGGGTCCGGATACTAATATTTGGAGGCATGATTGAGTTTGGGAAGTACTCCAACAGCCTCTATGAACTTCAGGTAATGTTCACTTGCAATTTTGACAGCATTCAATATTCTTCTGCAATTTACAGACTTCCCTTTGTTTGATTTCTCTGTATTTCAGGCAAGTCGCTGGCTCTGGAAGAAGCTGAAGCCCCGCGCACCAAAGACAGGCTCTCCACCATGTCCACGCATAGGTCACAGTTTTACTCTTGTGGGTAACAGATGTTACCTTTTTGGAGGTTTGGCCAATGACAGTGAGGATCCTAATGGTAACATACCACGGTACAGTATATCTTATATTTGTTATTTAAAATTAGTAGTTTAGAAAGGATTGTCTAAGAAAACATTTGATATTTGCAAGTGATTGGCTGGATTGTTGGCTCTAGACAAGTCATTGGCTGAGAGGTGTGATGTCCCGCCCACATTAAGGCGGTACTTTTTTGTAATAGAAGACCAACCATGCCCCTTTTCCATTATTACCTACTATGCCCTTCTCGGCTCTACTCTACTCAGTTGGGTTTTTTTTGGCCATAAACAAAGAAGACCTTTGTGTTTGTTCATTTAGAGTCACAGTGACTAAACACTATTGGAGAGTAACTGGCACAATAAAATCACACTACATATGTTTTACTTATTAGTTAATACATTTGCTGTGTTTACACATATACAGACTTATGGGGGCGAAATACACCTTGTTGTCGGGGTAACAGTGTAGGCCTAGTTTACAGTGTGTCTTAAAGTCTACACAATAAATATCTAATGCAGATACAACACATCTTTTGTATAACAGTGGTTTTCTTATTTAGATACTTAGGAGACTTGTTTGAACTGGAGCTGCAGTCACCCTCAGGAGCGAGAGGCTGGAACATCCCAGACACAAAAGGTGGAGGTCCCATAGCTCGAGAGTCCCACACAGCTGTGGCCTATACTGGACTGGGCTCACCAAAACTCTACATCTTTGGAGGAATGCAGGGCTCACGGTTAGATGACCTTTGGCAGCTAGACCTTGGTATGACTTAATTAAGTCAATTTCTAATGTGTTTTTTCTTGTATACAATTATGACAATCCTCTTTTTTAGACACTATGGTGTGGTCAATGCCTGAAACTAGAGGCTGCAGACCATTGCCCAGAAGTCTTCACTCTGCTAACGTCATCGGAAATAAGTAAGATATCCTTCATTATTGTGCTTTATGTACAGTTTGGGTGTGAAATTAATGTATTTTGTATTTTTTCTGTTCAGGATGTATGTTTTTGGAGGCTGGGTGCCCATACCCGAATCAGAAAGCGATAAAGCCATAGGAAAAGAATGGATTTGCACTAATTCTTTGAGTGTGCTCAATTTAGGTTGGTCTGACTTTGATTTGTGTAAAGCACACAATATTCCCCCGTTAAAATAATTTGATAAACAGTAAAATAGTCTTGTTATCTTCATCTTCCAGACACTCTGAGTTGGCAGGACCTGGGTCCGGAACAGCCTGGGGATGTAGAGTCTCAGATGGAGAACCATGGTCCTCAGGGTCCACAGATCGAGGACCGTTGTGCTTTCAGACCCAAGGCCCGAGCTGGACACTGTGCTGTGTCCGTGGGCTCCAGGCTGTACGTGTGGAGCGGACGGGACGGCTACAAGAAGAGCTGGAACTTTCAGGTCTGCTGCAAGGATCTGTGGTATCTGGAGACTGGTGAGTCAACAAGGGTTTTGCATAGATGCTTCTTTGACCTTGCTCTTAAAGTTGTTGCCAATTCCTCAAACCTAATTGCTTTGTTAAAATTATAATTCCCATTATACTGAGTTGGCTGCAAAGCAGTAAAACTTAATTCTTGCCATTTTTGTGAGACAATACTTGTAACTGCCTTAATATCAAAGCTGCAACATTTTTTTGTGTTATTCACATTTTGCAACTTTTATCTTGTAAGTCATAAAGTCATGAAGGAAGTACAGTTGGGTTAGGGTGGAAATGTAAATACAAGTTCTTGACTGTAAATATACATGCATATATGTACGCTTTCATATTGTTATGCTATGTGGTCAACAATAATCTTCCCTCCATTTAAAATGTATTCTCTCAAAAAATTCTCAGGATTTCGGGAAAACAATAAACAAAATATAATCTTAAAATAATAATCTTTGGAAAACAAACAAAAAAATGAGCTATCAATATACGTCCTAGAGCTTTTGTACTAAACATCAAGGAATAAAAATCATAATACTGTATTTTTCATGTGGTGTAATGCTTGACAATCTGGTATTTGAGGCTGAATAGTGTCATAGTTTTGATAGAATTCACCCTTAGTCAAAATGTTATGATCATGTTACGTCTGACAGTACTGTTACTACTAGTGTTTACTAGTTCACACTTCCTTACACCTTCTAAAAACTGTACAAAATTCATGCTCACATTGTCCTTTCTGTTGATATACCATTTGCTACAATTACATGCTGTCACCCATAACAGCAGGAGGTAGTGCTCTGTACAAAAAAAAAAAAGATCTCTTGAATCTTTTTTCCAGAACGACCATCTATCCCAGAGCATGTTCTGCTGATCAAATCCACCATTAACACGCTCCATGTGGCCTGGCGCCCCCTGGCTGCAGCAGACAGTTACATCCTGCAGATCCAACCTGTGCGTTCCACTCACAGTGAACCAGGACAGAACAGGAAGGAGGAACGCTCTAATGGTACATTTAGACCTACTTCAGAGGACTTGATGCAGGCATTAATGTGGTGTTTGTAAAATGTGTTGTATTATTGTTTATAGGTAACAAGAGTCAAGCTCAAAACCAAGGAACTACAAATAAAGAGGACAACACATGCAAGGTAAATGCATTAAGGCACCTGACATAACATAACTGTGAAGGATTGTGTGCATATTTGGATTACTGGGGTGTTTATTTTGATGTTTTCTATACTTGAAACATAGAATTGTAAGAACATACTAATAGTTTTATTTTTCACATCATCAGGCTGATTCAGACTCTTCAGCTAAACCATCCTCTGACTCAGGTGCCACTCAAGGCACAGAAGGCACTAATACCAAACACAGCAGTAAGTCCTGTTAGAAAATGTTATTAAAGCTTGATGTAACTCTGGTGTTTATGGACTGCTCGTTACAATGATGATGATAATACTAGAAAACACTCCACCAAGGCAGCTCTTCTCCACAGATCACTCCCAAAACTAGTCTTTGTGTAATTTCTGACCGTCCCTGGAAATTGTATCCAAATTGGTGCAGTATTTTTGAATAACGTTGGTAAAAAGAATCCTGGATCACTCCCAAAATCGAATCTAATTAAATCAGCGAAACAACAATGTTATGGGATCACATCGGTCCGCAGATTGAAATTCTGAACGCGATAACTCAAAAACAAATTGCCGGATCAGTTTCAACATTTGCACACAGGTACATACCATAAAGACGCCAAACTGTATCGATTTGGGTACTTCTACGATGAATATTAATTCATTAAATAATTAATTAATTACTGGCCAAAACTGTGAACGCAATAGCGCAAATATTCTTTGCTGGATCTTTTTCAACTGTTGCACACAGGTACAGATCATGAAGATGCAGAACTGGATTGAGTTTGGTACTTCTACGATTAATGACAATTAAATAATTCACAAATTAATGTTTTGATGCACTTTTATTGAGCCAATAATCCTGCTGAACATAAACGAAATTGCATGAAAGAGCAATGAAACTTGGTACAGTGATTCTCCACAGTGTACCCAACATAAAATATTATTAGGACCCCTCCCTACAGGAAGTCGGCCATTTTGAATTGAATTTGGGAGGTCAGGTATATTTGACAGCCTCTAACTTGCACATACTTTGCCCGATTAGGTTCAAAGATGACCCTCTAAGACCTAATTACCCCCCCGGCCCTGAACACATCTGACCAATATGATGGCAGTTACCTCTATAGCGCCCCCTATAGACTGAAACAAGTATGTAGTTTTAAAAAAATGCAAAAAATTTCTTCACAAACATCCAGACAAATCAAAAAAGTCAAATAGACCCTTCTCGTGTTTGTCATGGTTTGGGGGCGGGGCCTCTTAATTGCTCGTTGAAAATATTAAAACCTTTAGAAATCACAATGTCTAATTAATGTGCCCGTTGGTGACAGTTGTGGCAGACGTATGGGGCAGATGTATGGGGCAGACGTATGGGACCGTTACGCCGATATACACCTTGCTGTATGCGACGACAGCACAGGCCTAGTTTATGTTTTTATTCACATTTTACATTGCGTACCTTTTTCCCCCAATTGGGGTAGTAATAATTTATAACTTTCAGATTATGTTTGTTAAAATATTGCTTTGTTCCAAGAGCATAATATAGGCTTAGGAACTTTACTCTTCTTATAAACCAATGTGCAGTATACAGCTGTTCATTTTCTCTTGTTTAATCTTTATGGAGATTCAGAAAGCTGCGAGCCTGTGCTCCATACTGTACATGTTCAACATGCATAAAATATCAAACAATGCGTATTTAGGTGTAATGTGTTTAGTATGAAGTTGAAATGAAAGTGCAATCCCATATCTATTTTTGCCTTAGGTAAATTTAACAGCAGCCCTGTTAGTTAACAATCTTTCGCTTTGCGTTTTACACTGAGACAAAAAGTTTTCATCACTTTTCAAGTCATCATTATATTCAGTAACAACTGTAAAACAAAATGTCACCAGACTGAGCCTGAAACGACATCCAAGAATATTGCCAAATCTTTTCCCTATAACTTGATCTGTGTTACAGTGAAGGCCCCCTGCTGGTGGTCCGGCGCTGCCCCGGCTTGGTCCGTCTGGCTCGTGTGAGGTCTGTAACGGCCCGAAGACAAAAGCATATTTTTCCAAAAGCAAGAGAGCTCTTTAAAAGTGGGCCATGGTGGTCTGTGCCCCTGAGAAAGTGGTAGAGGAAAGAGAAATGGTGATGGAGGGGGGAGATTGCCCAGTGTTTTCAAACTGTGTGTCCCCAAGTTGTGAGTCTGCCACTGGACTTTACAATGGACACTATTGTTTGTTTGAGAGTTGGGTAGTGGGGGTATTTTGTTTCAATAATTTCTGGAAGTCTTATGTTTGACACAGTGGGGGCTGAGCACTTCCTGCGGCTGGAGGCGGTGCCCATTGCTCTGCCTTAGTGCTGTCCTCTGTCCTCTGTCCTCTGTCCTCTGTGCTCTCTATGTAGTTTGGTATCAAGTTAACTCACATTTCAAGGTATGAAAGGGCAATAAATATCTATAGATCTAGTTACCATAACTGGTATAACCACTGATTTTGTCAGCCTTGGGACTGGCACAAAATGTTGTTTAAAAGCAATTGATTCCAAGTATGAAATCATGTCAGTCTAGTCTTCCTTTTTACTAAACTGTGACATTTTTCCCCATGTTATCATTCCATGGCATACCTAGTTCTAATAGCCGTAGTGCAATGCGGTCTATTGAAGCTACAGATAATGTGTTATCATATGCGCATTCTGGCCAGACTTGTTAACTTTACAACTGCTCCTTCATTGCATTGATAGTGCTGACAGTAAACTGTGAACTACCTTTTATATCTTCTACCATTGTAGTGCTATTATCCATATTAGTTGCAACTTGCTCATATTTTCAGACAGAAAGTTTAGTGGTATAAATGCCTGATATAGGTGATCTACTGTGACTTCCCTGCCACCGCTCACAGTAACAGTGTTGACGGCCCCTGTGTGCCAACTCCTGCCTTAATCCCACTAATACTAATCTGTCACGGTACAGGTCTGTGAGTGTCCAGACCACAGAGAGGGCAGCTGACCTCAGGACGGCTCCATCCTGCGCACAACACCTGTCTGGACTGTACTAGGATTATGTATTCAATCAGGGGGCAAAAAATGTCACTATTGAGTCTATGCATTAGTGTAAATGCACAATTTAGGGAAACAGACACCTAAAACTAGAAAAAGCAGGGTTTATTTTGATGCTTATCAGCTGAAAAAAGTTATTTTTGTTTATTAACCAAATATCCTTCCCCAGCCCTTTTAGACATATATACACCCTTGTTTGGTTGCTTTGTGCTTTACATGTGGCTGCTACAATTATCAGTTATGTTAATGTTATTATAGAAAACAAATATAGCCTTTAATACACATCTGCTTTATAATATAATGTATCAGTCAGTCCCTTTAATCTACCAGTCACCTACCTTGTGTTGGTATGTTGGTTAAGTTGTCACTAGCACTTTCAAGGTGTACCATGAATTTAAAAAAACAGCCTAGCAAAACCTTTGCTCTTAAATAAATGTGGTAAAATAAATGTAATAATAGTAACAAATTAACTGTGTTTTTAATATCTCGACTGCTCAGTTACACATAGTGTAGGGTTCACTCTGCATGCTGCGTACCTAAATGCCATGTCGCGTGTATGTCACCAGCCCAGCACGGACTCCTCATGTTAATACAATAAGACTCTCAACACGGCACATGAACCGGACTATGTTGTTTTTCCCTTACCTAACATGGCTGACTGTCTGAAGGGGCTCACATTAGCGTGTCTTAAGTGACTTGTAGTGAAGAAGAAGAGCTGGAGTCTCTCAGAGGGTTAAAACGAGGTTAAAACTGTGATGTCACCGACAGCCAATCAGAGGATAGAGCGGGGCTGTGTGTTTAAAGGGCGTCAGCTGTCCCTCTCCATCGCTATGCGTTGACCTCTGCTCCTAGACTAAGGCCATACGGAAATGTCTATATGTGGGGCTCATGCTAACGGGTTGGATATTATGCACTGTAGGCATTGTATGGTTTTAACTTGTAATTCTGCCCATTAATATTGTAGGATCCTTCGTATTATTTTTGGGTCTGTCAGTGGGGAAAAAATGGCTGGATGCCTTCTTATATAAATTCAGTTGATTGTTACAGTATGCAAATTTGTGTCAAATTGACTTCCCTGCTGAGCATTGTGTTCTAGAGTCTCACAGTTTGTCCTATGCCCTTCTCAATGACTCAGTGTACCCAATTGTTGGCAGTATCACAGTGACACAAATTATCCAGCAAATGGAACTGTAACTATTGTCTGTCATTTATCTAACTTAAAAAAAATCACATATGAAGCATTGAACCCTCCTTAAAGACCATTTTTGTGCACATTGTTAATGTAAGTTTATACAACGCTGATCTGTATCTTACCGCAGATAACATGTGCCAACCCACTCTCTTCTAAACTACGCTTTATCATGCCTGTTGTGCATGGACCTTTTCTCAGCCACACACTTACGTCATGGCAAAACTCCCCCAAAAACCTCTACTGCCTGCCCTGCCATTGGGTCCAGGCTCATTGTAGGTGACGTAACCCCGGGCCAGTTTGGGGACTTGTAAACAGTGGCGTTTCTTACACTTCATTGGGCAGGCTTTGTGCAGCTGCCTTATTTGGCGCATTTGTTACCCAGTTACTAACAAGGACAAGCTACTCTAAGGCTGGCTGTTTACCGAACGGCCATTGAGACTAATTGGCACCCCGCCATGTCCAAGCCAAGCGACCTCCGGACGCTGACTGATCCTAACCTTGGAGTAAAGAGTCGGTAAAAGTGCTCTGGTGAGGGCGTGCACACTTGAAAGGGTGATTGCACACGTTTGTTTGTCATCAGTGAGGCTTTGTAGTTTTATTAGGTCGGTAGGAGGGGGCATGAAGTGACTGTAAAGACAAAGCCTGGGAGAATTGACTGGTTGCAACTTGGGCCCATTTACTACATTTCCACAGTTGATTTGATAAGTTATGAAAGCACCAGATCACTCATTACATTTGATATACACTGATCAGGCAAAACATTATGCTAACGCCTTTTATGCTGCCTATCATAGTTTGCCCGTTGTATTGGACCAGACAGGCTAGCTTTTGCTTCCCACTATACTGATCACTGCAGACCAGGAACATCCCACAACAGCTGCAGTTTGGAAGATTCTCCTTTCCAATCATCACAATTGTGCCTATGTCAAACTCACTCAAATTCATACACTTGCTAATTTTTCTGCCTCTAACACATCATCTCAAAATGTTTAGAATAGTTATACAAATCAATATACTGTGGCATGTGTACAGCTATGTGCTATGGCAGTGATATGTCAGTCTAATCAAATATAGAACATGTCTCTTAGTAACTATGCCACAGCCCTTAGTTCAATGCAGTATGCAGTAATTAGCATCTATTTTAGGTCTGGGAATCACAGGGTACCTCATGATCGATACAATACATGTTATACAATATATCGGAATGTCGATATTTTGTACCACCCCTACTAGTTTTTGTCATATAAGTATTTTCCCTAAAGTTAGTGATTCTAACTACATTTATCACTATGAAGTCAACACTATTCATGCTCCTATTGTTAAGTGTTCCAGTCAAACACCCTCCCTAAATATTTTAACTTCCTCAAGGGATTCATCCCCTCATCTCAAATCACCCTTTAGTGACAGCCAAAACAATGCATTGGTCTGTTTAGTTGTAGAACTCCTTTTTAAATTAAATGAAGCTTTGTGTATACAAATGTGACTGGATCAGTATAACACTGTCTGATACCATCTGGGACCTCTGTATCTATCAGCCCATTACACCTGAAAGAACATGCCTAAAATGAACACTCTCTACTTCCTTAGAATGGCCCCAGTGTCCTATCTCAGCAGATGTTAGTACTTCCCTGGACTTCATAAAGAGGAATGATGTAGCTGGAGGGATCCAGATGTCATATTTGAAGTGGATAATAGGGCTGTGCAGACGGTTGGGTTGCCAAGAGGTGTGTGATGGCCTCAGAGGAAAATAAAGCTACTCAGTCAAAAATATTTAAGTTATTTCAAATTGGCAATACACATCTTAAACTGTGCAAATATTAGGGCTGGACAATCTTGTTAATAGCGGGGCAAACACCTAGAGGCAAACAATTCTCACATTCATGTGGGTTGCATGCAAGCAGAGGAATTCAAACGACGGCCTTAATCCGACTACAATTTGAAAACTGAAAAGCATGTCAACATCTTTGTCAAACTGAAATGGCAAATTGTTTGACTATTGATTGATTGATGACTATTGTAAATAACTCAAGAGTATGGATGAACAAATTAGCCTAGCCTATTAGCTCAAGTAAATATGATTTAAAATATGAATGATAACACCACATCAAGTCAGGTTTATAGCTAGGCTAGCTACACTCTTTTTGACTATGGACTATAGAGAACAGATTCCATCCAATAGCTTTTTGGCATAAAGATCAATTAAAAATTTTTTTTCTGTAAGATAGGATGCTAACTACTTTACCACTATGCCTCCCATATATGTATTTTACTCACTTATGTAGTATTCATTCACACCTTATGCTATATCATAACAGAAAGCAGTGAAACCTTTTTATGACACAAACCTCAATCCTTGTGTACATTTACAAAGATAATTTGAGGATTTCTACTACGGTGCCTATCAGCTCTGTCCAGCACTAATTGCCTCCTAGTGTTTGCAGAGCACTCAATTTAACCTGGTTGGAATGCCAGCTATGAACACAATCTCCTCATCAGCTTTATGGCTCCGGGCGAACATGGGATTAAGGCCTCCTCAGAGCCACACGCTGAAATAAAGACGTTGTTTGGGACTACATGATGGTGCCAGGACCAAGGGTCCGCCACAAAGCTGCAGATGGTTCTACACAAATAGGTCTTGGCACATATTTCACTTCTATTCTGATACACAGTAATGGAGGAGGCAGGAATGAGGTCCCAGGTTATCGCAAGTACCACTTCTGAAACAAATTGCCTAGCATTTAAGTAGGTGTAAATTGGAACTAAACCTGGTCTAAAACTGGTCTAAACCTGGTCTAAAACTGGTCTAAATCTGGTCTAAACCTGGTCTAAACCTGGTCTAAAACTGGTCTAAACCTGGTCTAAACCTGGTCGAAAACTGGTCTAAACCTGGTCTAAACCTGGTCTAAAACTGGTCT
>JAVQKC010015765.1:0-26501 GCA_036025475.1 Philypnodon macrostomus
TCCTCATTTGTGGATTTTAATATTTACCGTTTCCAGTGGGGTGGCAGCGGGGGTGGCAAGGCCTTATTTGGAGGTGGCAATTGCCACCCCTGCCACCCCTTTGGCTCCGCCACTGGTTCCAGAGTGTTCCAGAGAGTCCCAGAGTGTTCCAGAGTGTCCCAGAGTGTTCCTGTGGTGTTTAAGCAGGTGTAACGTCGGGCTCTGCTTCTGGAAAAGAAAGCCTTTTAAAATTATTGGCGCCAGGTCACAGTCTTTGCTGTGTCTTGCAGTCTGCTATGTTTAAATTGCTGGGGTTATAAAAACTACAAAGTTAGCCGCTGGTGAACTCATCTGCATGACAATAACATATTCAATTTCAAACACAATTTTCTTGTAGCGTCAAAAATCCAAGTGGAACGTGTGGCATTGGCTGATGGTCTCCACCGCAGCGTGACAGCATGAGAACATGGAGAGAATGTTTGATGAATAAGGCCATGTGCTCCAAACAGTCAGCTGCTATTAGTATGCAGCACAGCCTCGTCTGGTCGAGCTGGACCTTTGCAGGAACTGTCTTCCCTCAAACAGCAGAGAAATGTCTGTAATGAATAGAGCAGCTGAGGCAAATCTGGGACCTCTTTTATTCCTCTCTGGGTTTTATCTCACCACCAGGTCCCAGCCACTAACCACAGTCACAGCACAATGTACATGAGTTCAATGAGGAGCAGGTCAGAGTATTAGTGGGACCTATTACTGGACTTGTGTATTAGTGTTAACTGGACCTGAGTATTAGTAGTACCTGGACCAAAGTATGACAAGATCTGAGTATTAGCATAATAAAGAGGGACCTTATTAAGACCTGTGTTACGGCGGCTTAGCCCTCAACTCCTCAGTGAGTTTTATCTGAGACGCCTCTTGGTGCATGACCACAGTAATGAACCTATTAGCCATGAAATGGACTTTTCTGATAAATAGGGAACCACTGAGAGGTTAGGGCGACCAATTCCACTTTTCAAATATTTAGTTTTATTTTTGCAATTGCACTTTGCCTTGTGGGGATGCACATGTGTACACTGTCTGTGATGAGGTTTTCCTCTAATGATGCACTGTATTAATCAGAACAGTCTTCTGAATAAAACACAGACTATGAACACTATTTTACATGGGTTTAGTGTTGTGTAAATAATAGAAGACTTTAATATGAAGCAGTGTACCAGGAAATGCTCAAACCTTTTAGGCTCCTAAAATATGCATCAACTGCTGGCATGACACTGGATGAAAGGCACAGAACGAAATGTCTTCAGTCTGCTTTTAATTACTGCTGAAAGATGAGCACGCTTTATCCCCCGCTGCTGTGTATTCAAGACACCTCCTGTAGGGCATGGCAAGCAGTCTCAATGAGTTTCAACAATGATTGATTACTTATACATCTTTATATGGCTGTCAGCGGCACACTGACTGCACTGCACATTCTCTCTGCTAAATGGTTCTTATGTCATTTCAAAGACTTTATGCACCTTCTACTGAGTCAGAGGCACAGTCATAGAACTGTATTCTATAGTAATGTAATGTTCCTGGATTTTGCTAAATATGTGTCTGTAAGATCATGGTAAGGGAGGTGATAGAAAGCAACAGAAGAGTGGGTGTGTGCGTTGTAATGAAATAAGTGATCTTAGGGACAAGTGAAGTATGAACTCCCTTCGTCCCAGTGTACTATAGGGTCTAGCACCGGGGTGGGCAAACTGTTTTGACTCAAAGGCCACATGGGGTTTAAAAATGTGCCAAGTGGGCCGGCTGATATTGTATTCTTTGTAAAATGCCAACATTTCATGACAAATGAGACATACAGCCTTCGATTGGACCTCAGTGAAAGAATATGTCAATATGGAGTTAACTGGTTACTGAAGATATATAATATAATATGAGAAAATGCTTTGCGGGCCGGATTAAGAATCCCAAAGTGCCGCATGTGATCCACGGGCTGCAGTTTGCCCACCCCTGTTCTAGCACTATAGCCTGGTATGTTTTCATGTGTGGCGTATACAACTCAATGCCTATTGAACTCTTGCTGTCTAGTGTTTCGATGGCTTATGTTACATTACGATTTACCCGAAGAGTCATTATAACTAGAAACAGATACAAGTATTTAACATTTGCTATTTGTTATGATACATGTTTGCAGGATGTACTCTTGGGAAAAAAGGGGTTTTATGATATGAAGTATTTTCTTGGCAACAGCCTAACCACTTTATGACCTTGCATTTCTTACATTCACAACGCTAATCTATGGTGTTGATGTGATGGGTTTTTGTTAGCTGATGGTCTGCCTGACAACCTAAAGTTATACATTTGAGCATCTGCCAAGCCTAACATGCTTTGAATAGAGATAGGTGTTGATCTCCCTTCTTCCGGGAACCATCAAACTGCTCTTGAAGCTATGTCCTTTATGATAAAATGTTAATATAGTGTTGGTTAGCCTGAATGCATTAGATCTTTTTATAAAACAGGTGGATTGGGTATTCTATTGACCATGGGATACTAATCTGACAGTGAATACCTTAGCTGTCATTGGTGCTGTTGGCCCATCCAGAAAGCCCCACCACACTCATCTATTTGCATGGGCGTCCTGTGATGTCCAATCAACATATCCCATTGTGGTGAGTGTTAGACCCTAGGTGATTGATTGTATTTTTGCTTTGCTCCCCTCTGCTCCGCGCTGCAGCTCCGCAATGACATAAAGGACACCCAGATGAATTATGCATGTCTCTATCAACCCATCTCTCAAGCACAATGCAGCAGAGCCAAGGATTGAGTGATAGCAAAAGAGACAGGTGGGCACAGTAAGTGACAGGGGCTGTACAAAGTAATCAATGGGTAGAAGTGCTTTAAAATCATAGTAACCAATAAGTGCTTAATGAAGTTAACTGCAGTAGGATAAAGTGTATTTTTCAAGCTTCCCTGGTGGATGGAAAGTGTTCAATCAAAGTGTCTTAAATCACTGATCACCAGCAAGAATGGTATTAACTCATGTAAGTGAATAATGGTCCACAGTCATAATGAAGCTCTCTTATGCTAATGCCATTTTTCAGAGTGTTTTATAATTTTCTTTTTTTGTCAAAACATACTGGCACTGACTTCCTCAGGGCCTTAGTTTCACCCCACAGTTTTTTCATTGTTTGCATTGGCTGTAGTAGTGAAGTGGGGAAAGGGCCTTAAATAGACATGCACCTAATCTGAGCCGATAAGAATGTCAAAACGAAATTCAAAACGAAATCTAATGAAACTTGATACAAAGGTATAAAATGGCCCCTTTTAAGTTCAGACAGTAGCGATCCTCACAGCAAAGGGTCGAAGGTCAGCTTATTGAATTTCTATCAGAAACCGCTTAATCACTCTGCAGACAAACTGATGTGACCCCCATACAAACGGAGCAGCTACATGAATATCAGGCTCTTTACCAGTGTTACAGCCCATTACACAATGCTGTTATTTTTATCCTGCCTCACCGCTTCACAGAGCCATCAAACGCTCGTACAAATGAATTCACAAACTGAATAAGTAAAATTGTGTCCGAAAACTCTTATTTTAGGTTCTTCATCATTTACAGTTATAGATAGTAATGAGGGATTCAAAGTGTCAAACTGCCTAGTATCTTTTTAGTCTTTACAAGATTATTAGATATGACTGTACACAACAATCCAAACAGATTACACCCAAGGTTTTGTGTTCTAGTGTTTAACCGGTACTAAATCAGGTCCAAGCCAGGACTAAACCAGCTCTAAATTAGGTATAAACCAATGAACCAGGTGGAAACTAAGTGAAAAAACAGAAAAAAAACAGGTCTAAACCAGGTCAAACCCTAAGATTTATACAGTTGCTTTCAACCCTTGAGTGGGAGACAACATCCCATTATCAACCGTCCAATTAAAATGAAAATACATCATGGCTGACATTTAGTTTCTTGAATACCATATTTATATGCTATCTGCCTTCTTGGTTAGCTTTGATCTTCTCATTATTATTTTTTTACATTTGTGACTTTTTATCATCAAAATCTCAAACAGCTTTCACCAGTGTTTAATAATTTATTGGAAAACATCTTAGTCATAATTTCCTGACATAATAAAAACACCGTAATGTTTAGAAATTACACAACCTCTTCCAAATGAGTGTGACTAGTCAGCTCTCCATTTTTGATCTTCAAGCCCAGATGTCGACTGTAAAATGTTCCTTTGAAGTGATGCACTTGTTTATATGCTTCTAGCAATACCCTGAGTGTTTATCCCATATTAATACACAGCTCCATATTAAAGCTTCTAAAGCTCATTTTTGGCTCTGTGAGAGTGAGTGCGGCATGAAAAGACGATCAGCACCAGACAATAATTACTCATAATGCTGCAATTGTGGTGGTTTACAAAGAGAATATCTGAATTTGCCCTAGTTTGAGCAGATTAGTCGCTGACGTCACAAGAAAGCTTTGGAGGCCTGACAACTTCTGGTGGAGAAGATGTTTTTAGCATCTCAATACAGAATGGTTGAAAGGAGGATCTTAGATGCACAAGGCCTTTTCAACACATCAATTAAAGGTGAAGTCTGTAAGTAAAGTAAAACATTGTAAGTGATCTGTCATAATTATTATTTTTACTTTAGTCCTGCATCATCAAATCAGAGTTTATCTGACCAATAGTAGTAAAGGTTTTACTTAAGTCCCTCCCCTGACCTCCACAGATTACAGACAACCTACTTTACATCAAAGAACAAGGTCAGGTTAATCTTTGAATTTATCTTATATAATTTTTTTAAGGAAACTTACTGACTACAGCTTTAAAATGATAGAACGTGTTTTGTAGAGACCAGGGGGAGGGACTCAAAGTGTTGTTTGTTATGACAGCTCTCGGTCTTCCACAATGGATCTCTTTGGTAGCGCCTGTCCTTGTCCAATGAATCCTCCCATTTTTGAATCCCCTTGTGGCACCAATTAGCCGTCAGTCTGTCAACGGCTAATGGTTTTCTAATTCCGTCTCCACAGGTAGTGTACCGGTTTGTGGAGGTTAAACGTTCATGATGCAGCCACCACTCACATGTTGTTTTTTTCATTCTTTTTTGGCCTCTCACAGCGAACAGCAGGAAGCAATGTCCTCTGACTATAAGTGTCATGCTTTGTCTCTATTTTTCACTCGCCGCTCTCAGTGCTCAACCTGTTATGTCATTTTGACTCAAGCAAGGCAGAATGGCTGACTTTCATTTGTCACCAGTTTTTTACCATAGTGTGTTTTTTAAAAGTGATTTGGCTGTTCTAGAGTCTCGTTTTAGGTATAATTATACATTTTTACTTCAAATGTAATCAAGTTGAATGTACTATAGACAAAATATTTAGAGCATTTATAGTTGTCAGGCACTGATGTTAGCAAAAAGATACGGTAGGAGTGTGCGATATGATGAGAAAAGTTTTGTAAATATGCTAATCAGAGATCTAAGATGGTTGGATTTATGCTCAGCTCTTCTGACATTTTCACAGTAACAATGCCAGTGTGAGTATTATGATGAACATTAGATTGGGTATATGTTGAATTTGTAGTTATAATGGTTTTGTGAAGACAATGACAGCAGCAGTTTTCACAACTAACGTGACATAATACAATTGTGATCTCAGGCTTAAAATCGTGATATATTATATTTTTACCATATTGTAAAATTGTGATTCTCAAAGTTTTGAAAAGAGATTGTTTTTCTGTATTGTTAACGGTATTGCTATTCACCATAAAGGAGAATAAATTTGTGAATTTTTGGTCTAAGTCACAGAGCTGCATCCAAACTTATTTTTCTTTACCAAGCTCTCATTCTTCTTAAAACCTATCATTTTCCAACAGCAGCATACCGTTCTCAACACCTCGAACCTTACCTAGGCTCTTACCTGCTTCAATCTTCTTTCCAATATCCCCTCTCATGAGATCCATTTTCCACTTTCCATTATCATTCCCTCACAGCACCCTTTTTTGGAGGGCACTTGTCATTTCCAACTCAATATCCCTGTCTTTTCTTCTTTCTGACCAAGCGGCCTCATCTTCAGTACCTTTACTTAACCATGTAATCATACTCCTTCCACCATCACATGCATTCATTCTGTTTACAGGCCACGTTTAAACCAAGTCACATGGTTTGCCAAATGCCAGAAGAAATATAGCTATACTCAACTCAACAATTGGTAGAGGATTGTGTGTGTTTTCCCTGTCTGGTTCCAGGTTTCTCCATCAAACAAAAACATGTAATAATTATGCATTAGTTTTATATAGCGCTTTTCTCAACACTCAAAGACGCTTTACATTACATTATTCATTCACTCCAGTGTGGTGTCCGGTGGTGGTAAGCTACTTGTGTAGCCACAGCTGCCCTGGGGCACACTGACAGAAGCGTGGCTTCTGACCACCACCAAACACCAATCACACAACCACATTCATTCATAGGCAATGGCCCAGGGACACAACGACATGCGCTCGGATGGGGACTTGAACCACCGACCCTCTGGTTGAAGGACGAGCGCCTACCCACTGCGCCACTGCCGCCCCATGTAGACTATAGACTAATTTACCCACTTGGTCCCCAAGCTAAATTTTAAGTTCCTATTGATCAGGAAATTGCACACACATAAATATTTCAAGTTTTATTTTGAATGTCATGACCTTGGTTTATAATGATACACAAAATGGCATACTACTGTATATATATTAATAACATTCTCACAAAGTAAATAAAAAAGTACATTTATCATTATTTTTACTGAATGTATGTAAAATGTAATGTTTTACAATAGGGTAATTTGTTGTTATTCATTACTGCTTAATCTTGATATCAGAAATACACAGACCATTATTTGAATTTTCTCTTTACACAAGCCAGACACATTCTCTGAGCCTTTATCATTTAATCATGCTTCTCCCACCCTCATGTGAATTTATTCTGGTAGCATCCACGTTTAAGCCAAGTCACATTGCTGTGCCAAACGCCGAGAATAAAGGTATCAGATCTCACTGGCTCTGTATCTAAATCAATCTCACTTGGTATTGATCCCAGTGTTGGATGCATTAGTGTACAAACATGGACGCTCATTCTCGGGCTGGTAAAGAAATAAAGGTCTATTGATCAGGCTGCTCATCTGACGGCTGCTATTTTTGTACGTTTGTATATGTAGGCTATAGATGCCGGGCACAGGGCTGATGCGGTGCTCCAATAATACTTTTGAACAGGAGATTCTTGAGCGTGGACATACAGTTTTTAAAATTCAAACTGGTATTTGTGAGTTTAAATCAGTTTTTCAGACACATTTCAACACTGATTGGCAGTGACGGTGATGGCTGCTCATTCTGACCTATGACCTTTTGAAAGAAAAAGATGTGTGACATTTAGAGATTTAATTAGTGTTTTATTTATTGTTTTTTGTAACATCTTAATTAATCATATACATTCAAATGCATTACTATTTCACTATGAAGCCATAAGCAAAAGTTTGACAAGCTCCGGTATTCTTGACTTTCTGATTTTAATATGATGAGAAATGTAATTTTAGAGCCTCTTCACACTGCATCACTAGCAACCAGGAATAGCATATATCAGTGGTTCTTTTTATACCAAGAACCACCAAGGATTAATCCCCATCTAAACCCAGACTACATCTTAATCAGGTGTAATCTAGGACTAAACCAACCAGGTCTAAATCATGTTTAAACTAGAGATAAACATAAACCATCACTAATCCAGTCCTGAACCAGTTCTAAACCAGGTCTACAGGATTAAACCCACAGCAATAACTAGGACTAGGCAGGACAAAACCAGTACCACCAGCGAGAGCCCATACCACAGTTTGAGAACCAATGGCCTATATGGTTAGAACCACTGTCATTTGCAGTGCTTTATTTATTCCTAGGTCAAACATTGCATCAACAGCGACACAGAAGTAGGAACTTTACCAGAACATAGGCTATAGTATCATAAAGGTTCATGAGGATACGCCAAATAGTAAAGAGAAACTGGGGTTAACTCTGATAAATGCCCACTCTCTTGTCTGGCGGGGCTATTTGTCTCTCTCTATAAGGTCTATTAATTATGAATAGCATGGTGTCACTGGTCAAACAGATCACTCTATTCACACCGTTATTCATGAAGACATTAGAAAAGCTCTTATTATCTACATTGAAAGACTTTGAGCATTTCATTTGAGTTTTGTCTTTGTCCTGAAGGGTTTTCCAACAGTTTCTCTTTCCTACTTGCTTTACACTGTGTACCGGAGGAGAAAATGGGAGTGCACTGTATTGTGTCATGTGTGGATGTGGGCGTATGTACTCGTGTTTGAGTGGGTGTTGTTAGAGGAGAAATCTGAGATACAGAAATTATGCATGTTTTTTGTTATGATTGTGTTTTATTATTGTAGGATCTGGAACAGTTTGGTCATTTTTTTATTGTAGGAAAAACCAATGTTTTGATTTGAAAATGGTTTGCATTTGAGGGTTTTATGTTGTGTTCCTTTTTTACACAAGCTTGGGAAATGCTGTTGAAAGTGAGATAGTTTTTAGACTAGGGCTGCACAGTATTGCAATCACAATAGGTTTCAGGTTTCAGTTTATTTGTCATTTGCACATTCAACACAGGGTCAAAAAATGCAATGAAATGCTTTGGATCGGAAGAAGCGTTAGACTCGCTAAGATACTCATGCGGTACTAGTAGCGTGCAATAATAGTACATGGTAAAAAAAAGTGTGCAAAAAGAGATAAGTAACAGTATAATAAACATATAATAAAAAAGTACAATAATAAAAATATCAATAAAAAAGAAATATACTAGCAATATCCAATGTATTGCAATGCTCTTCATCTGACATACATTTACAAGATATGTATTTTATCAGAGCCTATAGATGCTGAGTTGTGACATAAACATAATAAACCTAGTGTGATTTAGTCCTATCTGAGACCTGGTATAGCGCTGGTTTACTCCTGGTAGAGTTTTGGCTCAGTTCTTGTTTAGACCTGATTTTGCCTTTAGTTTAGTTTTGCTTGAGTCTTCGTAAAAAGCTTGAGCCTTTGCTTCTCACCCCAATTTAGTCAAACTATCACACCCAAATATTACCGGTCCTATCACTATCACAATATTCAACATAGTTATCACGTCTTTCAGCCCTAATTTAACCTAAGGTGAGAGTGTTTGAAGAGGGCTGTGAATGTATCATTAATGCAGCGTTGCCCTTGTATGCTTGAGAGAGAGGGGAGAGGATGGAGAGGATGGAGGTGAGCTTGTAGCAGCATTAGCATTCATCCCATGTCTCTGCAGGAGTCTGCGGTGCCCCTGTGCAGATGCTCTTCTGCCTTTCAGATTACAGACACACACTCAACAGTCTGGAGACAAACCAAACAGCTGCTTTTCAAAATATTCCTTGAATCTGTTCTGGTTTAGCCCTGGTTTGGTTCTCATTTAGTCCTGACTCAGTCTTGGTTTAGCTATTGTTAAAGCTGTAGTCTGGAGGTTTCATAAGATAAGACATTATTAAAATGTAAAAAAAAAAAAAAAGATTGACTTGTAGATGTGTTTTACTTTTTGACTGAGGATTGAACCAGAATCACACTACCAACCCTCTGGTTACTGCCCACGATAAACCACTTAAAAACTCGACTTTGTTGGTCAAAGTGGTAATTCATTCTGATTGGATATAGCTGTAAAGGGTCAAGGAAGGGACTAAAGTAAAATAATGATTATAGCAGATACCTACTTTACACCATAGAAAATGGCCAGATAGTAGTTTATTTTTCTAAAATTATTATTATTATTATTATTTTTTAAATTTAATGTTTTTAGGAAATAAAGCTTTAAGTCTTGATGTGGAGCTGGTTTAGTCTTAATTAAGCCTGGGATAAGCTGGTTTAGTATTTGCAAATTTTTGATTCACAATAATTTTGACTATGTAAATTATAAACGGCTGCTTTTCAGAATTTTACTCTGTCCATAGCTTTTGAATCGACTTTGTGAACACAAGACATTAGGGCTATGCAAGATATCGCAAACACTATATATGTATCTTCACAATAATGGCTTTCATCAAACAGAAATGTATACGCAAAATAATTGTCCAAACCAATAAAAAGCTCAGTTTAGTCCTGGTTTAGTTTTTAGGATTTACACCCAGTTTTTACATGTAACTGTATGTTCATACATTGAAATTACTACTAAAAGCTATTAATTACCAAATTATCCCAATACATGACATAATATTTCACATTGCGTGTTTTAGAATATCTTACAGCCTACTGAACATGTACGTAGTTTATGGTGTGACCTTGCATCCACATCCAGCCGCCTCTCTCTTATATAAACCCTTGACTGTTCATTTTTATTTGAAGAGTTTGTTAATACTTTGATCTCAGACTGTGTAGCCGAATCCTGAGGAGGTAGTTGGATGTGACAGTGTTGGTTGAATGCAAATGCAGAGCTACAGGCCTGACAGAGCAAAACCTGACATCTCTGCTGCTCAGCCTGCATTATAACAGCTGTCCTGATGCAAACTCTGTCATTAGAGAAATGTTGTTATGGGTGACTCCAGCTTAGAATGCACACATATTTGACTTTTAAATTACAAGATAAGCTAAATGTATATGTGTAAGTGGGCAGTAGGTTGATCCATTTGAATTTACCAAAAATACCTTGTTCATATGAGAATTGCTGATTACACACCTAGACCTGTATAAGGGTTTATATTGACCTGCAGGTTAAACAAAATGGATGACATCAGCTTACATGGGATAGAGCACAGATACAGGGAATAATACAATTAAAAGTTGAATATTTAAAAAGTGATCGCACAAAACCCCTCACCTCTCAAATATGGAGACATATACAGCTATCTGGTATTTGGCATTTTAGAGTGTGACAATATTATTCATTCTGCATTAAACATGAGCATAACGTTATTCAACCTTGCAGCTTTCTCTGTGTAGTTTAGACAAAATAAGTCAAAAATACTATTTATTATAGGAATATATGGCTGAACCTCCAGCCTCTTGCACTGCCACAAACAAGGATACACTCTAATAATTTAAATGAATTACTAGCACCATATCTGTTGTTTGATCTGATGTTATAGTGTATAACTAAATATTATTAGTGTCAATCAGTTCAAAAATAGCATAAAAGGACATGTTAATAAAGGGTGTATGTGATAATTATGACCATTAAAAACACATTAAGTCAGCTCAAATAATAATGATATGCATAATGTGATCAGCCACCTATGACGGCACAGGCTACAACACCTCTACCGCTCACCAGCTTCAGATTCTTGTTTTTATCTTGTAAATTCTTGTAGCCTGAAAAGTTTGTCCACAAATGTCTCCCAAAGGCCATATTGATGTCAAAGAGACAGCATTGTCCTGTGCAGAAGTGGTGGCCGAACTGTTTAAACACATCGTTTTGATTTATGGAGCTGGGATGATCACTGCTGTCGTTGCACAAATCGATCGGTGCCATCCTCTTCAGGTCCCTCCTTCACTGCACTCAGGAACTGTTTGCTCTTATTTGGCTGGTTTCCCTTGCTCCTGCCGCGGGGTCACTTATTGAGCTGAACCAGGCAATAATAACTTGCTCAGTGACAGGTACTGCTAATAGTCTCTGGTGTGTGCTTGATGTGCTTTTTGGCCCTGTACAGCCACCATTCTTCAGTGGTATATAATCAATATTACTTTCCTTTGTACTTACTGTATTTTATACTACAGAAGTCTAAACAAATGTAAATGAAAACTAATGTAGTTTACAATGAAAGATTATTGTATTTATCAACGTTGACATGGCTCTACATTTATGGTGGAGTTCCCCAGGGATGTGTATTGGGACTATTGGGACAAAACGACTGCCTCAGTAGTATCTTTAGTTAAAAAAATAATAATACTGTGAGGTTGTTATTGATTTATTTTAATTTATTTAACAACAATACGATTTCTATTTTTAAGTTGTGGACATGTAGCCAGTCTTTACTAATTGCATTAAGCTGTTATTGTTGCATTTTTTTTACATTGCGCCCACATTCAGTGGTTTATATATTCTTTCTTTGATACAATCCATATTTATCAGGCATGTTTTAGTACTACTGCAGATGCTGTCTCTCTATTATGTGACTGTGACTGGAAGCATGACCACGTACTTAATAAAGTGGCACTCGGTGTGGTCTTTTACTGCCACCTTCTTATCACCTTCTGCGTTTAGAGATGGTTACTGTATCTGAGCTAATGTGTCCATACTATTATCACAAAGCTTGTGGAAGTGTGTGAAAATCCTAGTAAATCATCAGTTCAGACTATACAATATTTTTACAACATTTGGGATGAAGAGCCAATCAATATTATATTCAGTGTTTGTAAATTTGAATACATTTTGTTTTGAAAGTTTTATCTTTAGTTGCGCAAGCTCATCTCGAACCCATTCATGTGTAGGATTACCTGTCGTAACAGTTTTACTTTTCCACTATTTCGCAGACTGACCAAGTATTGTTTGTTGGGCTCTGCTTCACTGCACTTCTCCAAAGAATGACAGTGTCTGTATAAACAAGAGTCTGCACCACTGGATTTATAGAAAGTATATTCTTCCAGCTTGTGTACCCCCCCAGGCCTTAGAGCACCGTTTATAGAAGATCCGGAGATAGTGAGAAGTAATGCTGCGCAACAATGAAAAGTCAGTTCTTCCTTTTGCTTGTTTTCTAATCAGAACCGTGATTGTGTGCTTTCTGGCTTTTTATAATATGGAGAATAGACAGAAACTAGCAGCAGGTGAACTGTGCTTGATTGTAAAATGAGACCGTCTGCCTGCAGTTGCTTCTTTTTATTATTTGTCTGGAAATGTCTCAAATGTAGACAACCATACACAAACCCCCCCGCAAAATATACTGTATCTAAATTTCACTTTTGAACAAGCATGTAGGCTTATAGGCACAGTGGGAATGCAAAACTGACTGCAATACCGGTAAAGCTTCAAAACTAAACTAAAAAAGGCCAGTTCCAGCCCATATTTGCACTGCAGGACAGTAACTTCACACATTTATACTACTACTACTGTTATGATGCTATATAGTCAGTCAGTAGTCCAATCAAAATCACTGTCATTACCGTTCCTAAACCAACAATCAAAGAAGTTGTCTGGTAGTTTTCCAGTCAGCGCTTCTGCTCTTTTGAACACAGCTTTGTATGAAGTAAGTGTGTTCGGACGCCCGAGTGAAGCCAGTGGAGCGGGTAAATGCCATGAAGGTCATCCATTAGTGAATGAGATTCTCTGAAGTGTCCTGTTACAGAGCCTTGGTTTGACTCTTGTGATGATCATCTCTTTCCTGATGCCTCCTGGAGGTTGTGTGGAGCTTGTTTGGTCGGTCTGTGATGCTCTGATGTTTGATGCAAATATAATTCAGTTAACAACTTCATTGTCAAGGTCATGTCCTTCAACTGTCTTCATGAAACATTCCTCTATTTGACTTGAAAAGGCTTGTGTCTCAGCTTCACTCTAGATCAAATACCAAGGAATGTTTTTTAGAATGAGACGACACCAAGGTTAAGTGAGGTGTAAAACATGATTGATGATTTTGATTTGATCAATTCAATGTACATTTAATCCAATGTTCATCTTTTTTTTATTATTATTATGAACACTGGCATTGTTATAAATTAATGTGAAATGTGATGAAGCACGATTCTTCCCAGATTAGCAGATTAGGTCAATTCAAACTCATCTACCAAAGACTGCAAGACTCTTGAGTAGCACTAAGAGCCCAGGTACCACCAGCAGTACCTGTGCCACAGTTTGATCATCACTGCACTCGATCATTACTGACTTTTCACATGAGAGTCTTTCATTCTCAGCCTAATTTTTGCTGTATTCAAAGACACTATTCACGGCAGAGGCTTGAGCCCGAGCCTGGCAGTATGTATTTGTTGTATAATTGTGCCTGTGCGCAGGTTGGCGCCACGATTAATGTGTAAAAAGTTGCCTTCATTAATCAAGAGGCCAATGATCGCAGTCCCACTGAAATGTGACTGAGCCAAGTCTCATTTGATGTCATCAGATCATACACAGCGTGAAACAAGCTATAGAGATAGAGTCTTAGTAATCAGACACTATTCAAGGTTGAAATATTGCAGCAAATGGAGTCAGACCTTTACTATTGATGCAAAAACATATCTTTTAAAGGCAAATATACTAGACAGGGACATTTTTATGAAATAGCCTCATTCCATTAAGATAACATACCTACTCAGATTTATTAATGACTCACAGTAGCTGAGCAGTAGCACTCCTGTATCTGTAGGTTGTCTGTTTGATTCCTGTAGTCGGTATGTCTTCCCTGTATTACCGCGGGTCCCCTCCAGGTGTTCAAATTTTCTTCCACTAAATTGGTGACTAAAATCTTTAATGAATGAATTGTGGTCTGTGTGTGTACCCTTCCTGTGATCAACTAAACTATCTCATCAAACCAGTGCGTCCTTCATCTCATACTCTTTATGTCAGAGCTCGAGTTTACTCTTTTTTTTTTATCATTCATGCACTTTTGCCACTGGAGCCATGCAAGCCTTGAATTATCCTTTGCTGAGGTACCTTGGAATTTTTCGTCCTGTCGAAACGTGAAATGATTGTATGTTTCAGATGATTCATTATCGCTGTGGCTTTACCAAGGTCTCCATCCATCTGAGCACATGTCATCGTTGCGGCTCAAGATCTAAGGCACCCACATACGTTCAAGCTTTGTTTTAAATGGCAATAAATGATTGAGATGTTAACTTTTAGTCATATTGTGCTGTGACTATTGACTATTATTGACTAACTGGCCACTTAGTTAGGTAGACCTGTTCACCTGCTCTCTCAAACAGCTTACCCCGATCAAAATCAGGTCAATTGATTTCATTTTAAAACTAGATTTAGACCAGATTTTGTACAGTTCTTAACAACTTCAAAAAATGTTGATGTACAATCGGATAGTTATGCACAACCATGTGTAGGGTTATAGAGGGTGGTTTGAAAAAGATATCCATGATGGAATATCCAGTGAGCGGCAGTTCAGTGGGCGAAAATTCCTAGTTGATGAAAGAAGTCAGAGACTGGTTTGAGATAAAGGACAGGCAACATTAGCGCAGATAAACACAAACAGGCGGTCTACAATAGCAGGAGCCTACAGAGGTAATACAGTGGTCAGTGAGTTTATTTTCTATTAGTGATGTTACCATGCTGTTTTTATGACCGTGCCTCTCATTATGTATTCTTCTGGCCTCAGTTTGATGATGCTTTTCACTCTTGTGGATGTGTATAATTTAAATCTTCAGCTGTGGGTGTCCTCTCTTTCTCCTTATATGTCATTTGCCATTATTGACCCTTATGTTCAAGGCTAGCTTCACCATTCATTCTAGCTTCACTGTTCACTGTGGTGTTGTACGGCCCATTACAAAGCCTCTGCCTCCATTTTGCCTCTGCGCTGATGTATGGCCGCTCTCTATTCATTAATAACTTGCACTGCATACATTGCCATTGCTCAGTGGTGGGAGTAGAAATATGGGACAGTCCTGTAGAGGCCACATGTGAAGGCTCATTATTAGAGTGAAAATGCAAAGGTTTGGTTTAAACTTCATCCATCTCACACGCACAACTGCTTCAATGAGAATTTTGCACTGTAGATGATTTACCACAGAGGTAAATTATAGGTCCTTAAAAACTATGAGAAAGAACTGTATTATCTCTATGATGTAAATTCTTTGCCTTTGTGAATCATAGGGAAAAATCTGTCTGTCCGTCTGTGAGCGACTTTACTCAAAAACCACAAAATGAATTTTGATGTAATTTTCAGGGAAGGTCAGAAATGACACAAGGAACCATTGATTTGATTATTAGACTAATCCGGATCACCATCTGGATCCAGGATGTTTTTCAAAGAACCTGTATTAGACTCAAAAAGTACTGAACAGATTTTTGATTACATTTTCATAGAAGGTCAGGAATTACATTTTGGGACTGATCACCGTCTGGATCCAGGATTATTAAAATAGGGCCAACAAACTCTGAATCAATTTAGAGTCACAACAAAATACCCTCCCCCATCCTCCTCACAGAAAGTGCAAAGTAAACAGATGAGCAGCAGTCATTTAGCAGTGAGTGCATTATTGGAGGCACTGTGCCAGATGACATTGTTTTATCAGACTATTAGTGTTATTTCTATAGTTTTGATGACCTCCTGTTGTAGATGATTTGAATGGTTTTGAATTGAGATCACTAATAGAAACAAAGAAAAAGAAGTCACTGTTTGCTCATTGTTTCCATCTCATCCAGTCCCACAGAAGGCTCTAGTTATCAGATGATTCTGCTTAAACATTTTTGTGAATAAATAAAGTTCACTTCAGAGCTTACAGGATTCATTTCATTTTAAGATACCCATCGCTGGTTGCATTTGATAGATTTAATGCTACAGCCATACCTTCAGGAAATGAAACTCTTGCTTCTCTATAAAATTAGGACTGTTGAGCCCTGTAGTTGATTTGTAGTCAGTCGACACCAGTGTTTCTTGGAGGCAGTCCCCAACAGCCGTATTTTTGTTTTCAGCACTGCCTCAATATTGAGTCCAGCCTCTGTCACGACATCCATTGTTTATGCACAGTGCGGACTGATTCTGAAATAAGTCCAATGCTTGTGTTGGCAGATGCAATGTTACGTATTGAATTTATTGGTAACTTGTCTGATAATGTAAGAATGAATATACAGTACGTGCCTGGTGCCTTTTAGGACGGAGCAGCTCTTCACAATCTCCCCAGCTGCCAGAGCCGCACTCTTAACATTTACATTGGTGTTAGAACACGAGAGAGAAATGGAGTGGTTCATGAATCATTCACCCAGCCATCACAGCAGCTTTGAAATCCTTTAAAAGATTTAATGCGTTAGCTTTCCTGTAGCATTTTACCAACATTTTAAATCAAGTTTGGCAATATACTTTATTATTTCAAACTGCACAGATTGCTATAAGCCAATGTTTTCTGTATAAACTCCATTTGCTTTGATATGTATACAGTGGCACTCGGTGTGGCCGCTGTTACCCACCACCTGCTTCATATTTTCCCGTTGTGTCATTCAGAGGTGGTTTTCTGTAGAAGTGGTTATCCAAGCTAATGCCTTTCTATTTTCTCAAACCAGTCGCTGATCTCTAGCATCACTGCACACAGAACTGCCGCTCTCTGCATATCTTTTCCAAACTGTTCTCTGAAGACTATAGACTAGTTATTATGTAAACTATTTACGTGCATTAATTTCTGGTATACATATGAAATATATATATATGAAATTGATGATCTATGATACACACATATTTACCTGGTTGTGAGCTTAAATAGCTGATCAACTTATCGTATCTCATCAAGCAAATAGATTTAATAATGCACATATGTTTGAGAGAATGAATAATATAACACGAGGAACATAATAAGAAGCAACTTTACATGTAGTGTGATTGTTTTTGACAATGTGCATTATTAAACCTGTTAGCTTGATGTGATGTGATCAGCTATTTAAGCTCATAAACAGGTAAATAAGCCTTATAAAGTGGTCAGTGAGTGTAATTAAACACAGGCTTCAAAAACATACAAGCTACCACAATGTCACCATTTCAACTCACCATATCCAAAGTGTTGTTTGTTGGAGGCATTGTTATTCATATTTTTGTATTATATAACATGTCAAAAAGTCATTATTGATTTTTTTTTCTCTGCTTCAAAAATAGTGTAATGTTAATATGGGGAAAATACACCAACAAGAATAATTCATTCACATTTCGGCAAACACTGACACTCTATTAGGCAGACCTTGTACCAAATAAAGTGGCAACCGGAACCCATGCTTCATGCTCAAAGTCAATTCAATCGACTTCATGCTGATGCTTCATTTGAACTTTAGCAGGTATCAGGTTCAGCATGTACGTGTTATGGTGTACCCAATAAATTGGCCAGAAAGTGCATATTCAAACTACTGTATTATTCCTATTTCACATTTAAATTACATGGAAAAAGCTGCCATGTTGAACAATGAGCACATTTCCCTAACACATTTGGTCACGTGTGTTTTCTCACCAGTGTCACGAACACAGCTCAAGGCTCCTTCCTAACCTGCGCTGGCTGATATGCTCTACTATTTGTAAGCTGCACCACATTATTTACATGTACTTCCATTGTTTTTAATGTCTTGTTCGGCTCAAGTGGATGTTTTTCTTCTACATGTTGCTGCCTCTATCACACTCAGCACTTCACCCACAATGCTTCATGCTTTTTATGTAATAGTGAGATTCATATCATAATTAGATCTAACTGCTGCGCTGGGTCAAAGTCAAGATGAGAAGGATTTTAAATTGCTTCCTCTATAGTCATTTCATTTCATCTCAATTTGTTCTGCTACACTGCAATTATTTTAACCCCACACAACAAAACTCGGGTCCCATGGGCTGCATATGCCCGTCTGCTGTTTAATTTGGAGAGGTTTTTAGTTTAGATTATTTGTCCCTGTTCCCTCAAATGCAAGTTCACGATGAGTTTCCTTGTCCTGGAACGTTGCCATGCGCTCTTTATATGCACTTCCAGAGAGCACGGATCGATGCGGACTTCGCTGATAGATATTACCCACAATGTATTTCTATTTGATGTATTTGATCAGCTGGTTAGCAGCAAAAGAGCTAACTGGTGGAAATGGGAGAATTAAAACCCCCTTAACAGCAAAACTTAAACAAAAAAATGTAATAAAAATACCCATTGTCCAGGTAATAGACCAGTCTAACAGAACATGCCTTATCTTTTTGTGGTAAAATGATTAAACTGTTGACTGTTGTTGACTGATAAATGTAGCATCAGTTTAGCCTGCCATGCTACAGTGCACAGTGTTATGCTTGCCCTGTTGCGATCATTTAACAAAAATGACAGAGGAGTGAAGTCTGGCTTTTACTTAATATTTAATAATTATATATATATATATTTTTATAGTTATATTTTCTATTTTATTCTGTTTTGTATTGTTCTTTAGTTTTGGGACTGGCCCATTGGGTTTTGTGTCTGTTCATGGCTGTGTGCCTGTGTCAGTGTCCTGGTGGCTGTGGTCAACTGGCTCCTCTGTGCTCAGCCATACATACATACATTTGTGTGTGGATGTGTGTGTGTGTGTGTGCGTGTGCATGTGTGTGGTGATGGGGTGTGAATGTGTGGTGGTGTTGATGATGGGGTGTGGGGTGTATGGTGGAAGGGGGTTATTTGGGCCTTGTTTTTGACTCTGTAACACACTTTGTGTTGCATTTTAAATATATGGAAAGCTCTTTATAAATTAAGTTGATTGATTGAATTGTTCCAATGGTCAGATTAAAGACATCAGAACACTCATGGACCAAAAGTTTTGTGTTCTGGCAGAGACCGAGGGGCAGAGCCAAGGAGCAATCCTGGCCAATCAAAGTCCTGAATTTGACATGAATTTAAGGAATTAAACAAGTTTACTCTAAAATGTCAAAAGTTGCACAAGAACAAATTCACATGAACCCTTTATCAGTTACACTTTAAATGATGGTGGTGTTAATATCCAGGCTAACATTTGGACTCTCACATATAGGTTACATTAATAAATACAGTGATGATAATTTTACTCAAATAGCACTTTTCAAGGCTCCCACTCCACAGTCACACATTGGTGCCACGGCTGATGGTGATGGGGGAAGGTGTGTTTTGCCCAAGGACACCACAGCAGTATGAATTGGAGCATGAATTTAAACACCAACCTTCTGGCTAGTGAACAACATTCTTTGCCACCTGAGCCCCTCTGACTATGGACCAATTAAACTCACTCATCTTAGGGCATTGAAAATAGTTGCAATTTCATTTAAATATTAGTAAAAAATGAAGCGTTATTTTCTAATTGTAAATGGTGCAGTTACTGGTTATGTTTATATTTATTTTACTTGTAAGGTATTGTATATAACTAAATTCAGCCTTGATTACTGACTTTTTGACATTTTGACACATTTTCAGTTCTGACCACTTTGATTACCTAATTGTGCTTACAAAATAACTTAGCAGACTTAGTGCAATGTCTTTGAAGGACAAATAGACGGGCTCTTTAGAAAAGCCTTCAAGAGAGTTCACAATGGGCTGTGTGTTGTGTTGATTCTTGTCTGAAGAAAACCCATTCACTTTCTTTTCTGCCATTTTGTGTCACAGTTGCTTTTTCTATTATCTTTATCTCTCTCAGATCAATCGCTTATTCTACCTTTGTCAGTTTTTCAAAACCACGCTCACTGTTTACTTTGTCCTCATCACTGGAGCACACATAGTATGCATTAGATTGACTGAAAAACGTCATATCAGAAAAAGCCAATTTGACACAACATGACCACCCAGGCGCTTTGTTGCCTGTCAAACGGTGCTACATGTGACTTCATCACTGTGTCTCCTTGTGATACATGCATCAATCATCGTGTTACACATTGTTTACTCTGATTTTGCTGTTTGGACATGCTCTGGACATGCTCTGGACATGCTCTGGACATGCTTATCACATGTCACTAACAACAGATTGGCTTTTTCCCATTTCTTGACAAATGAGATATACAGCCTTCGATCGGACCTCAGTGAAAATATGTTGATGTGGAGTTAATAGGTATAATCTCACCCAAAAATCAGTGAATCATCTGAAATAAATCTCACTCGGACCGACCACAGGTGCATTAGCGGCTGTTTGTTAAATTTGATCAGATAAAACTAGCCTTTGCTCCATGAGAGGGACCAGGAACATTCTCAATCTTTCTCCTCCCTTGCTGTCTGTCACCTTGGCTCACTTTGGCTCAGATTTTTTTTCACCACATCCAGTCTCTTCCAACGTGTCACCTTTCTGAAATATTTGGATAGACGTTAGTGGAGACGGAGCCCGCTAGTGCCTCTGCCTTATAAAGGAGTTTGTATGTAGACCAATTCAGCCCTAAGTAGGCATAAAAAGAATGTCTACAATTATTTCAGTTTGATCATAATAAAGTTCAAATTTTTATTTTGGTGCAGACTAAGTACCCAAGTGGTTTGCAGGTAAACGTTTGTTCCCAAATAGTAATGGTATGTTAATTTTGATTGAAGATACTGCACATTAAATAAATAGTTAGAGAATACTTGACAGCTATAGTAGATATAATGTTGGGTACTGTGTGTTGGAAGTGAATTTTTCATTATTATATTACATTAAACAGGATTTAAATAGTCTGAACTCTGACCTGGTAACTCTGAACATACCCACGTATTGCATGATCACTCAAAAATACATAATGTTTGAGGGATGAACAGACCAATGCGATTCCCAAAACAGCAGTAGTTGTTATTGTACCAAGAACATTCAAAGTCCCATTTTAAGTTGTGTATCTTACAATGACACAACAGATTGTGGCTCCACTCACAGCCTTATTTACATATTATGTCAAACTTACTCAAGTCAAGAAAAGACCACACAAATCTGATTCATTATACAGTGTTTGGTCAAATAAATTGTAGCCTCCAGTGTGAGTGTCCTCTCTCCTCTCTGGATCTGTCTGACCAGAAACAAAACATGATTTACTCAGTTGTACATTCATGGAAATTTATAGTGAATGTGGCAAGCTGCGTGACTGCAAATGTGATTATTCAAAGAAATGTTTAAGTGCCGTGGGCTGTGTTTGAGGGTCTTCTTCCAGTTCAAGTCTTCTGTTCTTTTTGTTCTAGATAATCACAAACAGGTCCTTTATTGGCTTTAGATTAACTTGCAGGACATTTTGATTAACTTTATTATAAGTGGAAATACTGATATATGAGCCCTGATATATGAGCGTAATAACCCTTTAGAGGTATAGAACTGGCCAGGTCTCAACAAAAGGATGACTTATTCATATAGACTTATAGATTTAGCTTATGAGTTGCCAATGAGCCAATGAGCATTTCAATTTACACCTTGACTGATTCTTTCTGCGTTTGTTTATATACAGTTACCATGTTATGACGCAATATAATTATCTAATTGCTTTCTAGTGATCCGGGCTAGGATATATTTGATGTACATAGGCAAATTACAGAGGTCAAATAAAGAATGCCTCTATAGCGCCCCCATGTTTATGACCCCTATGGGACCCTGGACACACTTACTTTGGCAGAGAGCAATGAAACTTGGTACAATGATTCTCCACAGTGTACCCAACACAAAATATTATTATGACCCCGCCCTACAACAAACAGGAAGTCGGCCATTTTTAATTGAATTTGGGAGGTCAGGTATATTTGACAGCCTCTAACGTGCACATACTTTGCCCGATTAGGCTCAAACTTGAAATACCTAATTACCCCCCGGCCCTGAACACATCTGACCAATATGATGGCAGTTACCTCTAGACTATATATAGACTGAAAGAAGAATGTAGTTTTAGGGAAAGATTTGGCAAAAACATTCTTCACAAACATCCAGACAAATCAAAAAAGTCAAACAGACCCTTCCCATGTTTGCCATGGTTTGGGGGTGGAGCCTCCTAATTGCTCATTAACAATATTAAATGAATGATTAAATTAATTAAATGACAGCACAGGCCTAGATACTGGACACACTACCCACCTCTGCAGACAAGGCAGTTGTATATCTGCGGACAGATGAGAATCTATTTAGTTCCATTTTATCTTTTGAATTTAAAAAACAGTAACGATACGTCTGATATTAAGCAAATTCCATTTATTATTTTCATCATGTATGTATAATGACCCTATTGACCCTTTAAAATGTGTGTTATACGGAATGTTCAGAATTCCGTAATGGAGGTGACTGGAGCAAAAGTGAGTTAACTTTAAGGACTTTTCCAGAAAAACCTACAAATCAAGAGTTTTGCCACCAGCCAATTGCTTCATGTGTATATTAAACAAACATACAATGTAAGGTACATTCACTAATATTTCCTAAACAGGCTCTGACTTTACCTACATGTAGCAAGTGGTTGTCATTTGTCACAACCATCTCTATTTCTCATTTTTTCTCATATTTCTAATTTCTCCATTGAAAATGTATTATGGTCTTGCCTCCATTCCGGAATTTACAACATTCTGTTTACAAACTTTGAAAGGGGTCTGTTGTTAGAAATGATTACGGTACAGTACTTTTTCTAAGAGCGAATGATTTACAGTAGGCTGTGTTGGGCTGAAGACCGAACTCGAGGCAGTATTACTGGTTTGCAATGTATGACTGTCCTAAAACTGGCATCAAATATTAATACATTAATTTTAAAATATTCATGTGTGCTGTTTTTGGAGTGTTAAATACATTTTCAAGTGCAATAATTATTAAAAATCTTACAATCAAACAATACATGGTTTAAATGTGTAATCTGTATATTTCCTGACATAAGAAAATGTAAAAAACAAAATCTAATAAAAAATGCCTATCTGATCCTGTATAATGATGTAAAGTAGGTTGTCTGTAGTCTGTACAGGTCAGGGAAGGGACTCAAATGCTATTGGTCAAAGTGGTATCCTACGAACTCTAATTTCATGTAACTGTAGAGGGCAGGGGAGGGACTAAAGTAAAATAATAATTATGACAGATTACCTACTTTACATCATAGAACAGTGTCAGATAATGCATGTTTATTTTATTTTATTTTATTTTATGAAATTTATGGCCTAGACCTTTAACAATTAGATATAAAAATATAAAATTTCCACATAAATCAAAAGAAATGTAAAAGTCTATAAGATTTTGTAGAGCATTTGTCGCCTGATATTCTTCACTTTAAAAATATAATCCTAGTCTTTCCCAGAGTTAAAACACATCTATAATCCAGTGTTATGAACATTTGCAGCAGGTTGGTTTAGGAGTACATTGAGGACTGCAGCATGGTTCAAGGTTCCTGTCAATTCCCTTTGAGATCTCACTCTGTCCAAACACCATTGTGGCTTCAAACTGCGCCTTTGCCTGCTTGATCTTCTCCACCACAGCCTGGAGGTCTGGCCGTCCAGTCAGGGGCAGAGGGTAGTATTCTGAGGGGTCCATCTCCAGGTCGAACAGAAGAGGAGGGTCATGGGCTTTCAGCACCGCAAACACTGAACAGTCTGGATCTGGGGTAGTGCTGCTGTGGGTAGCACCTGGTATAGAACAGAAATATTTGAATCATAAATATGCTGTACGTGAATGTACAGTTGCACTAAGATTCACGCATATCTGATGTATTTTGACAATAAAGGTCAACCCAACCTTAAAGTAGTAGTCTGCAGGTTTCCTAAATTAAGTGAACAATCCAACATGGCTGCCAACGTATGATTCAAGAATTTTACAAGATGACATTAAAGCATCAGCTGGCATAGACATAGTGCAAGTAAATGCAATCCCATGAAGTGCAGTTAATAAATACTAGTAATAATAATACATGTATGGACTGAAAATGTACATGTAATTTTTAAGTGCAAATTTAGTCTTATTTAGTGTTTGCTCACTTTATATGTGCAGCATGTGTCTGTTCTACTGTAGGCCATGTGTTGTCATTTGAGGTTAAATACTACAGTTATTTTATAGGGTGGATTGGTGTTGGTTCCTCTAAGTGAAATGAAGCGTTTTAAAAAAATGCTATCTTCTGTAGTGTTTCTTTAAATTTGATTATTTTACTCTGTTCTGTGATGGTAATCTGTCAAAATTTTTATTTTACTTTACTCTTTGCCCTGGCCTGGTAGGTGGAAACAGGGTCAGATAGTATTTTTTTTCACTTATTTATTAAACCTCCGGAGCGAAGTTTGAATGATAAATGTGACTCCTCTAACACATGTCCATGGGCAGTATTCACCACTGAGCTAATCCCCAGCACAAAAATCCTTTAGCTCAGTGAAGTTTGACTCTGTGCTGATATCGCCCACTCAAAGCCCACCAATGACTTTCAAATCTGGTGACAGAGAAGGACACTCCCAGCATGTCCCCATCAACCATACCTTGGATTACCTGGATATGTTCTTGGGATTACTGGGGTTGGAATAGACCCTTTCAGAATTTGTAAACAAAAGCTTCTAAATTTCGGAATGGAGACAACTGGAGCCAAGACCATAATAGATTTTCAATGGAGACATTAGCATTAGCCACAAAATAATGCAAATTAAGATGGTTTTGACAAATGACAACCACTCTGCCACACGTCTGGTTATGAAAACATTAGAGAATGTACCGCACATTGTATGTGTATTTAATGTACTGATTGTATACAGTTAGCAATTTTTCTGGTGGATGAATTCTTGAATGTTGATGACCACATTCTTTTTTCATTATATGATCAGAATCTCACTTTTGCTCCAGTCGCCTCTATTCCGGAATTTTGAATATTCCACATGACAAACATTTTAAAGAGTCTATAGGGCAACTGTAAGTATGCATAATAGTAGAAAAACCTACCTCTTGTATAGAAGTGGGCCTTGTACTTTCCCAGCCTTACAGCAAAAAGGCCATACTTTTCACTGGGATCAACCGGGTAGAACATCATTGCATCTCTTTTACTCTGAAGAATAACAATCACAATATAATACACAGGCAATTGAATTATTATTACTATTTAATATGAATAATAACACAAAAATTGTTTATGTTTTGGCTGAGCATGGCCAAGGTTTAAAATCACATTTCTGAAACACAGTGCAAGCCTGGTGGCTAGATTTTATTGCACTAATAATTCCTTATTTGGACACCTAGGCTACTGGTTACTACCTTTCCTTGATTGACAAGTAGATCTGTCATATCTACTCCATCCAGCATTACAGAGGGTAGTTTGGCCCCTGCTAGGCTGGCAATAGTGGGCAGGATGTCTAGTGTGCTGGCCAATTCATTAGTAATACCTATAAAAAGACAGATAAATTAGTATTTTAAACAAAAAAGAGAAGTTACAGACAGTTTCCTGATGTTCCTAATCTGTTTATTTTGTGCCAAAGATCTATGTTTATTTTGTGCCAAAAATCTATGTTGAAACTGTTCTACCTAGCAATAATCAATTATGATCGAATTATTATCACCAAAGCGTACAAACCTGGTCTGATAGTTCCAGACCAATAGGCAATGGCTGGTTCTCTCATGCCGCCATCATATGTGGTTCCTTTGCCGCATTTTAAGAGACCAGCAGTACCTCCACGGGACATCCGCATAAGTTCAGGCCTGAAAAAGGAAGTAATAAATGATTTGAGAATGAACCAAATTACAATAACCAACACAATTGTACCCCAGCTTAATCAATATGTTACTAGGTAGAGGGGGACAATATGGTAAAAAGATTACAGTTTTGATTTAATCATCATTTTGCTGTTGGTGTGTTCTAAAACCTTTTTAACTACAAAATGGTCAAATATAGACACTAACCCATTGTCAGATGTAAAAAAGACAAGTGTGTTGTTGATAGCCCCCGTCTTCTCCAGAGCTGCCATGATGTCTCCTATTGTGTGGTCAAACTCCAGAAGAGAATCTCCAAAAGGCCCTCTTAAGGTCTTCCCAGCAGA
>JAVQKC010015792.1:0-12363 GCA_036025475.1 Philypnodon macrostomus
ATATGATGGCAGTTACCTCTATAGCGCCCCCTATAGACTGAAAGAAGAATGCAGCTTTAGGGAATTTTCTAAATTTGGCAAAAACATTCTTCACAAACATCCAGACAAATCACAAAAGTCGTATAGACCCTTCCCCTGTTTGTCAAGGTTTGGGGGCAAGGCCTCTTAATTGCTCGTTAACAATATTAAAACCCTTAGAAATCACACAATGTCTGATTAAGGTGCCCGTTGGTGACAGTTCTAGCAGACGTATGGGGCAGACGTATGGGGCAGATGTATGGGGCCGTTTCGCCGATATACACCTTGCTGTCGGGGACGACAGCACAGGCCTAGTTTTTTTTTGTCCAGGCAGTGTATGACCCTGTTCTAAATGACTTCCACAGAGGTGATGTTAGAGCGGTGTGGCTTCATGTAAAGGAAGCCGCTCCGCAAACAGGTATAGCTAGATTACAAAAACAACAGCCATTTAATATGTCTTCAGGAAATGTCACAGTCATTAGCCGTCTGCAAGGATTATAAACTATTACAAAGTCATTTTATGGAACTTGGCGTCTCGGCTTAAAATACTTTCTATTGTCTCATTTCAATAGCAGTGCCTTTTAACATCCACTCCCATAAAGCAATCAGTAGACGCATCGCAAATTGGCCCCGATTTACAAAGGCAATAAAAATCCATTGGTTCACGCTATAGCCAGACTCGATAGGCCCACTTCCTGTCAGGAAAACCAAGTACAGTGAAACTCGAGGAGGCCGATAAGAACAAGGGGTTACCATATTGGGAAAAAATTATTATGCTTAAAGGTATTAGGGAGGATCTTTCCAAAATGTATATTTTAAAATATTACTCAAAATTGCCTTTACCATTACAACACTATTAATAAGGTATACTGAAAAATACAGGGACTCTGTGGGGCCTAAAAACCAATAATAGACAAGCCAGCCTTTTAACAACTTTGGCTTGTTACAACCAAAGTGATATTTTCTCATGAGAATACTTCATAGACGAGCTGATAGGTCAAAATTGGTTCCTTCTTTTGGCGATACAAATGACATAAGGGTAAAGTTAGTGTAATTGTCCTGTAGAAGTTTCCATGACGAGCAAACAGCTGATAAAGATTCCGGGGGAAAAAATACAAATTGAGCTCATTGACGTACTTTGTTTCAAAATACCAGATGAGCCCCAAAACCAACACGTGACTTCAATCATCACCTAATTGGTTCTAAATCATACTTTCAGATAGTGTTCTTTGGATGTGATGTGCTGCAGCTGTAGTTACGGAAGAAATCAATATCTTGTCAGCCTTTTGTGAATGACTATGAGCTCACTCCATGGCCATTTGATCTGTGCTTTGAGCAGTGATCAGAGGTGCCACAAAGACTTAATGTAGACAGAGGCTTTGAGAATTAGGCTTGGGCCAACTGATAAATTTGCATCAGCATTTCAATCAACATTTAGTATTTTTGTTATAGCTGTGAAAGCTACAGATTTACACCCTGCATGTTTACGGAGACTGTAGGATTAATCTGTCTGTGTAGTTGATGTGTGGATATTATTAATGGAATGCTGGGGTTTCTCAGAGATTTAACACAAATATCATAAGTCAGTGCTGTCCTTACAATGGATCAGATGCAGTAGTTACATTTACTGGAGTAACCTTATGAAATTTACTTCCAGTTTTTCTAGTTTTACTGCACTTTTTTATTGAGAAATATTATTTTGAAGTAACAATACTATTATTACATTGGAGAAACCCGCATCCTATTTGACAGTCTCTAACTTGCATATACTTTACCCCTCGGCCCTGAACACATCTGACCAATATGATGTTACCTCAATAGTGCCCCTATAGACTGAGAGAAAAATGTATTTTTTGAAATGTACGAATTTAGGCTAAAAACACACGCCATCAGACTAATAAAAAAGCCAATCTTTCTCATCTTTGTCATGGTTTTGGGATGGGGCCTGTTAATTGCTCGTTAACAACATAAATACAATCTAAAATCACACATTTGGACACATTGGCATTACATAGCATGGAGGGGCCACAGTGCAAATTTTCCAAATGGCCCCCCCTAAATTTTGCTCTTTCAATAACTTCATATTTTCGTGCATTTTGGTCAACTTGGTCAACTATCCAGAAAGTCAACCTGTCTACATCTCTTCGCAAAATGATCTACACTTTGCATATCAGTAGGTCCACTGTTTAGTATTACATAAGTAGACATTGAGAAACTAAAATAATGTGTAGTCAAATGAAGATATGAAAAATCAACTCTAAAGCCCCAAAAATATTTGAAGCCTCTAACATGATAACCCAAATAACATACAGGGTTTGATGACATTATGGGGCCCCTCCACCTCCTGGGCACCAGTGCAGTTTCCCTGGCTGCACTGCCTAATGCTACGTCCCTGTTTGGACATAAAGACGACCACCCATAAAGTTCTTCTGTAATGTCCCATACAAAAACACTGGTGTGAACTCGAGCAGACACTTCCACATGCGTACAGTATACTTGGGGTGGTTTATTTGAAGTCCAGCTGTACATTGTTCCTTTGCGTTTCCAAAAAGAGCAACACATGATTACGAGCGGGCTGTGAGTGCGGTCCACAACAGCGCATAGGAGGCTCTACTTAACCCAAACCCAAAGTATTGTTCTTCCCTCTCTGGTTTCATGAGAGCCCTGTAAAGAGAAGCCAGCGCTGGGAGGTAGTCTGGACTGATGGATATCAACTGTTTACTTCCAGCTGTGAGAAAGTTCAGTCTTTGGATCAGGGATTGGTACGTGGACTACATTTCATGGCAAGATGCAGTGACCCCATAAACATTGAAACTTGGGCTTGACGAAGTATTATTCCAACTAATACTGATGTGCAATGGTTGCACATGTATAAAATATGGCTGAACTGAAAAAAATACCTAATGATTGTGATTAGATTTGCAATTTGTGATTTAGTTCACAGCACTTTTTAAACCTGAAAGCAGACTAAAAAGAATCACATGCCTTTTAGAACATTTTTGTAGAGGTTAACCCTACAAGGTAAGCAGGTTTGTACATATATTTTATCTTGTGCAGAAGATATTATACTGGGTCCTGAAAAATGCAATCTCCATACAAAACACCCTATAGCTTCACATACTTCTTCTGTAATTTCCTGCTACATAAGTGTGAATGTGTTATTGTAATTATCTTTGCCCCGTCGAACACCAGTTTCCCAACAGCTCATTGGTCTGGGGCACTGCAGACTTTGATAAAAACTCCCCGAACAGGAAGTCAATTGCTCAACATTAGGTCGGTTGGTGTGTTTTTATTGGCTGACACGTCCACCCTCTGGAACCTATTAAAACTTGTTGAGATTGGCGCACACACACACACACACATACACACACACACGACAAAGTGTGAACTACATATTAAGCAAATGTGTGGCAATGGGAAAGATTATTATGAATATGCAATTATGACATAATGAGGTTTGGTAATTGTAGAAAACATGCTCTTGATGTCCATTTGACACTGTCCAGTTCTCTCCCTCACTTGCACATGTGAAGCATTTAGGAAGTTTGTTTAGCAATCCTAATGATAAAATAACAGTAGTGGGCATATTATCAAAATGTTGCAAATTTTGCTGTTTAATTTGGATTCATTTAGGTTACAATTTTAGGGTTTTCAACATACCACTTTTTACTTCTTCTGGGATATAAACAAAGCCTTGACACTATCGTAGCCGAACACACAGATTTGTTCCTGTTCCTGGGAGGTGTCTAATCAAAACGTTTGTGAAATGTGCAAGAAAGCATAATATAGGACCTTTTAAAAAGTGCCAAAAAGTACAACAAACTTAGCACCAAAAGTAGTGAACATTAATATTGAATTGAATAGTTAGTTAGTTAGTTAGTTAGTTAGTTAGTTAGTTAGTTAGTTAGTTAGTTAGTTAGTTAGTTTTGGTTTGGCAGGAGGCATTTGATCATTTGATCTACACTAACGGTAAAATGAAATGGCAAGTGCTTTCTCACACCCACACACTTCACACTTGCCAACAGCTTGCTCTTACTCATTTTGAAAGCCGGAAAATACCCATTCGGTCCATGACTCAAAGTACGACTGCTGTATTTATGACTATTTAGACTCCAACAATACGCTGCTGGTTGCAAAGAACAAATGCATTAGGCACCATCTGGAGATCCTTAGACCTGACTTTGAACGGGAAATCAAGCAAATGTGTTTAAAAATCTGTCTACTATATGACATGTGGTACATTGAATTTTATGTTCACTGTAACTTGATTAGAATGATCCCCTGTTTTAAGGTAGAGGAAAAGTAATGGAGAAACATTCACATTTCAAAATAACATATTCTCTTAAAGATAAGTGAAACGCCAAAGAAAGGCCACAATTATTACAAAAAAGAAAATGACATAACAGTGCTAAACCAGACCGGACATTTGGGTGACTTGGGTCCCCATTTTTATGGTCAATCAAATAAATGGGTCCCCTAAAAAATAGTTTGAGAAACAATGCTACATACATAATGGAGTCAATTGTTGAATGTTTTTCCTGTCAATCCTCTCTCACCACTGGTTTACGGAGGATTGGTGGTTTGAATCTGACTCAAATTTGTGACTACTATTGTTGTGTCCTTGAGCAAGACACCTAACCCACATTGCCTATGTTGTTTTATGAGAGGACGGGTGACTATGGCATAAAAATAACTCTTATGCTGCATTCCAGTTGTCTTCAGAGCTCAGAAGATGGAGCTTGGAGTGACAGAATCTCTGAGTTGAAGCATTCCAGTTGTAAACTAATTTATTACGTTTAACAGCTTAATTTAGCAATTAGCAAGATTAGCAACAGCAGGGATTTTAGCATATTCTGTAACTGCTGATGTTAAAATACCCCACAGCAGCATGCTAACAGGTACTGGGTTGATAGTAGTGAATGGCAAAGTTCATTGAATTGAGTTATATTTTTAATTGTCTTAGATTTGCACTGCTACAACTTGGAACTTGGAAATCCCAACCTCCGAGTACAACTGGAATACACCATAATTGTATGATTGTTACAGTTATATGGTTGTAGTTGTTGACCTTGTGACTAGAGCTGCACAATTAATGGCAAATTAATCGAAATAGCAATTTTAAAATAAGTAATAAGTAAATATAATAATAATAATATAATAAAAAATCAGCTTACCTAGTAGATTTAACCTCTACAAACATGTGATTCCTGTGGAACATTGTGTTTATGCTTCCAGAAATGTGCAGTGAACTGACTGATTATCGCAAATCTAATCGCAATCACAATATTTGTTATAAAAATCGCAATTAGATGTTTTTTTTTTTCTTTTTAACAATAAACCTGAAGACAGAAAACTTCACTCCCAAACAGCAATATTAGCTGTACATCTAGCTCAGACAGTTGCGGTCAAGCAGTTGGCGTTGCGTGTCCTGTAAGTGTAGTAAAAGGTGACAGGGCTCATGTGGGACCCCTGCCCTGCGCCCACATGAGTAGTGCCAGTGTTAGCTCCAGTTGTAAAGTTATGCAAGATGTCACTGTAAAACCTAACAAGGCCGTTATTCTATACAGCCCCAGTGTGTGACCCACAAGACTGGAGAGCTGCATGGGAATGACCGGGTTCTGCATCTCACCTCATCTGGAGAGTGTCATAGAGAAAACATATGCGGTCATATGGAAAGTGTTTAAATTTGAGAAGGAAACTGACAAGAATTGGCACATGGAGATTCTGGCGTATTGCCTAGAGTGCACCAAAGTCAACCTTTTTTACACCAAGTACCACCTCAGAAAATAAATGGCTTTCCAAGTACAATTTTAGTGTATAGAAAGCCTAACTTGAGACCAGGCCTACACCTGGGATATAAAAGGATTAAATCAGGACTACATAACATAAGAGGACTAAACCCAAGTCTGAACCAGGACTAAACTAGGGACCAGGTCATTGTTGTAAATAAGAACATGTTCTTTACAACTTACCTTAAAGCAGTATTATTCACATTATACTGATGCTTGATGAATGCATCAAAGGTCCCTCCATCTTTGAAAAGCAGGTCGTAGATAAACTCCATTACTGTCTCTAGTGTGCTGTGTTTATCGAACGCTATTGGTCAACACAAATAGGTGGCCAGTTAAAAATGTATAGTGGTCTGTAGGACAAAATAATAAATATGACTATGAGTACCCACTTTACACCATAGAAAAGGACTAGACTGTCATTTATATAATTTCTGAATACTTCTGGTTAAATAAAAAGAAAAAAAGGGACTAAATCAGGATTAAACCCAGAGCTAAATTAGGATTAAACCCATAGCTAAATCAGGATTAAACCCAGAGCTAAATTAGGATTAAACCCAGAGATAAATTAGGATTAAACCAGGACAAAACTAGGTCTAAACCAGGACTGAATCAGGTCTTTACTGGGTCTAAACCAGATATAAACCTGTACTAAAAACATTTGTGTCTTTAATTGTGGATAGTGACTTGTTTTGAGCTGCATATGAACTTATGTCTTTTGAAAGAACTGCATGAGTTGTGAGAGAATGAATGATGTCATTACTTTGAGGTCATTTGAAAATAATATGACCTGATTATATGCTCATTAATGAAACAGTATGGACAGAAACTGATATTTGGAGCAGTTGTAGTTAATTGACATATTTATTTTAATGACTAAAGATGGACCGAGCCCCGTGTTTTTCCAATAGATTGAATTGATTTGAACACATGTTTGCTGTTACGTGATTGCTCCCTTGAGATTCCATACACTCTGTGGTCTCATCTGCTTTTGGCTGCGTTGTCTTGTATCAATTCAAGCTAATTATCCCCCAATTTTTTCTCCCCAAGTCCTTCTAAGTCATATGTTTATTCACCATTCCTTCAGCAAAACACATCACTGTGGTTTTTGTCTTGAATGGACATCAAATAGCGGTTCTGGTTAAATGTGGTGGTTTTTACCAAGAATTTGAGGGAGAAGTCCTGTTGAGCCAAGTTTTAGTCTTGTTTGGACTGTTGTATGATGATCTAAGCTAGCTGCGTGTGTACCATTAGCATTAGCATCTGGACAGCACATGTTGCGTTTGCAACCAAAGATGATAGGAATCTTTAGCTGGAAGTAGGCAGGTCATTGGTCAGGATTCTCCCAAGACTGGGTCCCCCACACATGAAGTCCACATATTCTCACCCACTCATTAGCTCTGTAAAGGTTTGACCTAATTGTGTAGCAGCTTGGTATTTGTGGTGAAAGATGAGTGACTGGGAAAAATATGTAGCACACAGTGGCTTGTCAAAGGAGTCATTAGTGTTGTAAATCAGTCCAGTGTTTCCCCTAGGATTTTATAATGCGTTCAGACCGTCTTTTGATGAACTACTGTAGATTTAAAGTATAAAAACCCAATTATAATGTGTTAGTGTGCCTAGCCCTCATTAAATCATCTCACTGAACAAATAACAAATTCAAGGAGGGGTAGGTTGATGTTGCAGGAGGGAGCGCTCCCCTAATATAAAAGTAGGGAAAACAACCACAAATAGGTGTAGATAAGAGAGATGTCTCAAGGGCTAGACATGATGTGACAACAATGTAAAACAATGTTTTGTACTGTAGATAACAACAAAAGTTGTTGTTGTAAAAGCAAATATTTCTTGATACATTTGGTAAGTTACTCATCAAGTAATCAAAAGAGAGCAATTTTACCTTGTTTTAGGAAGAGAGGTACACACATGACACAGTATGCTTTTGATTAAATAAACTGTCTCAAAGGACTTTTTTTACTATCAATTAGGGTTGAATGGTTTTGTGAAAAAATCTAGCAAGCAATATTATTTCCCCTTGGTATTATTCCAACTAATACTGGTGTAGTATTTTAGAAAAACATATTAACTGTTAACGTTCCACAAGAATCACATTTATTTTATTTAATCTTTATTTAACCAGGTAAACCAATTGAGAACCAATTCTCATTTACAATGGCGACCTGGCCACATTCATTCCTAGGCAATGTGGGTTAAGGACACAACGGCAGCGTGTGCTTGGACAGGGACTCGAACCACTGACCCTCTGATTGAAGGGCGAGCGCCTACCCACTGCACCACTGCACCACTGCCGGCCCAATCACATGCCTTTCAGAACATGTTTGTAGAGGTTAAACCTACAAGGTAAGCAGGTTTATATATATATATATATATATATAGCCTAAAAAACTGCAGCCTTTGCGAGTTGCTAACTACAACCATTAAAGTTGTAATTTCGTTTTGATTTAGTGTAATTGTGCAGCCCTACTATCACTAAATTGCTACTGGAACATACTACATGACAGTAACATTTAATAGAAAGGGTATATCTCTCAATGCTGTTATCAAAAAATATAAACAGATTCATATATTATCAAAAAATTATTTGATGCAGCTATCATGTTCTGATGTTAACACTAGTATCACTTGTTCTGTATCAAAGGAAGCAGCCTTCTCACATAACTCTTGATGCTGTGCTCATTCAGCAGCAGCTGAGGTTTCTAGGTATCTATTCACTGTATAATGCACTACTAAAAGACACATGCCCAGGTCAACAGGGCAACAAAATCCATCTATTTATATGGCACAATTTACAAACAAAACATTTACACAGTGCTTCACTAAATAAAATTAGAATGACAATAAAAACAGTAAAACCAAATAAGAGCAATACATATAGGCAAGTAAAAATATATACAATGAAACACAATAAACCATCATGCTTATTTACCAAGGTCTCTTCAACACTGAACTGATTACTTCAAATATTGGTAAAAGTTGGTTACATGGGCGAATACAACAGTTTAGCAAGATTCCCTTTATTGTTTAGCCACAACTAAAATCAAACCATTTTTACAGAAGTGTGCAAGAAGAATTTTTATTTTAAGATAATGCTAAATGCTATCTGGCATAGGGAAAATATAGGTAAATTTACCTAAATGCATTTGACATTTCTAGAGTAAGCTATCATTTATCAATTCTGGTCTCAAACAGGGCACAGAAGTGATGACTTGTGCTTCAAAACAATTTAGAGGTGTCACAATTGTGGTTTGACACATTTTCTGTAGTCTATGTTATGGTAAGATATGGTAACACCAGCTTTATATATGACAGTTTTAAAGGTCCTATATTAAAATATATGATAAAATTGATTTTTTCTGAGCTTTTAAACATGTTGTCTCTACCGCAAACATATACACAAAGTTGTGTTTTGTTTTATTCAGGGCATGTTTGAGTATTTAATTATGTTCACCATGGGATTCACCTGTAAGTGATGCAACAAATAGAGGCAAACCAAGAAGTGGTCCTTCACCGTCAACAAATGCACCCAGAAAAGCATTGTTTCAACCAACATTTAACAACGTATCTGATTGGAGAAGATGACTGTGAGGGTGTCAAGGCTTTGTTTATATCTCCGAAAAAGTAAAAAAAGTGGTATACATATTGTGTGTTAAATATACACAAAATAGACTGTCAAATGAGCCAAAAAGCATAATATAGGACCTTTAACCTATTTACACCAAATACAGCATGTTGGTAGCATTGACTCGGGTACAATTGCATGACTGGGTTTATTAATTGCTAATGCGTCATCTGGTGTTAGCGTCACTGTGGGTTTGCCACCACACACAACAGCCCTTTGGCAAAAATAATATAATGGCAGACACACCTATGAAAATGCTATGCCTTTGTGAAAATGCAGAATGTATTGTGGGCACTACATTCCTGTCAGTGGTCTGCCCTTTCTGCCAGCAGCTCTTCTTTAGAATAACCACACATTCATACCAGTTACTGCAATAGCAAAGCAAAATGCATGTTCATTAGTCATCCGTTGGTGCAGTTCTTAGCATGCATAGGCCTACATTTAAAGGTCTAGTCTATATGTTTCCTAAAAAATAAAAAATAAATGCCTCAATAGGCACACAGCCTCTTTCATCCAAGCCATTATTGCCCCACATCCCATAATAATCAGTCAGGCAACATAGATTTTGTAGCATTTTGTGTCTCATTTGCAAGGTCCGAGAGATGCTTGGTAGCAACACGATACTGTCCTCAACCTGCTCATGGCTGGATCAGTATGATTCACTACATGCATAGTACTTGAAGCACAAGTTCAAGTTTCCTTCACAAAGTCTGGCAGTTCGGAATTAACCCCATAGATTCTACGCTCGGCCGACAATAGGCAATCTGACTCTGGCGGTTAGGGTTTCTCATTAAATGCCCCACAGCCAACCTGCAGAACTCACCACTCTGATTCTCATTAGCATTGACCCCAGCTCTCTCCAAACCTGATGTAGACTGGTCAGGACCTTAGGATCTGTGTTCGTTTGAGTTTACCTCCTCACTCGACTCTGAGGACCAAGATGTCATCCTATTGTCACCAGGGGCAGCTGTGGGAGTCACCTCCTTCAAACTGTTGGGACCCAGGGCAGGTTTATACTTACCTCCCATTCCTCGTAACTTCTCCAATTTAGCTTTCACAAACGTCTGAGCAAAAGACCAGTTGTTTACATAGCCTTATAACAATTTCTGTTCCAGTTTCCGACTTTTTCACCCAGCTGTAAAAGCTATAGAGTTATTGGGGTGATGCAACAGAGTCTCTGCCAGTCGGTCCCTCTACAGAGAGCTCTGTGTCACCCTTCCTCTCATATAATAATGCATCAAACTTGTATATCGCTTTTTAGGACACTCAAAGACACTTCACAATTACATTATTCATTCACTCCATACTCTGGTGGTGAGCTACTTGTGTAGGCACAGCTGCCCTGGGGCAGTCTCACAGAAGCGTGGCTGCCATTTTGCGTCTACGGCCCCTCCGACCACCACCAACACCAATCACATAAATCACACTTATTCATAGGCAATGTGGGTTAAGTGTCGGGGATTCGACCTGGCTACTCTCTGTTTGCAGGGCGAACACTTACCCACTGACAGTCCCTATCCATTCATTGATAAGAACAAGGATTTAAAGTATGACGTATGAAAGGTCAACACAAAAATCAGCTGAAAAATGGAGGAAGAGAAAAAGAAAAGGAAGCGTAAACAGTGATTATTAAAAAATGTAAATAAGCCTGTAGGCAACAATAGCACATGAATATACACAGGAATAGAATCCCCCCAAACCACTGTAGATAATTTGCAGCACAATGGTTTGAAACAGGGATAGGAACCCATCCCACAGGTTAATTCCAAAATTAACCACTTTCTCTGTACCGATCTTCAAACCCTTTTTTTCCTTAAGCAATACTATGCGGAAGTAACAGTACTATTACTTGAGTACAATTTTGGAACTCTTGAATAACTGTATGTTATGTAGGTATGGCTTTATTTTGTGAGATTAGGATCTTTTTTTGTGTGCCTTTTGTTAAAATGTAAAAAAAATACATACTAATTAGATATGTCTGATTACAACAAAATCACAAAATAAATTATATTCAAACAGTTACTCAGTACTTTTTACTCTTACGTAATTATTTTGTTGAGTACTTACATAGTAATAATAAACATTATTTTAAAGCAACCATAATCTTACTTGAGTAAAATTATTAGCTACTCTACCCATGTCTGGTTATTAAAGAATTTAATTTTCTTCTATTCATATTCCACCATTTTTACATGACCTTTCTTGCACACTTCTGTGACAAATTGACATTGCGGTCTTGTGTGTTGAGAATTTGCCTGGCTGCAGAAGTTCTGTTACCAGAATAGCTTTGGGTGGAGCAGGTGTACAATAGCATTTACCACATGGACCTATTGACGTCTCACTTTGGTTTGCACTTATATTCACACTTCAGAAAAACAGAAGTGGTGACACAATTTTAAACACAACACTTATTGTTACGTTAGTCGTACATTAAAACCTAACAAAAATATACCCCCAAAGTAGGAGTGTGCAATATGGTGATAAGAGATGGTGTGGTGATATGAAGTTATGACAATCTGCTAAGATCAGGAAGATCGTTGCTACAGGTCATTCATTTATACTAACATATTATATATATATATATATATATATATAAACATCGCCCACCCCTAGTCCAAAGCCATGGCTTTGGCACTGCAGTGTCATGTGATTTGCAACATGGGCAGAAATAGATGGCTTATCAAGGTGAAGCTTCCTGTTTTTCTGCCATCGAACTCAGTGCCCATCATGTTTGGGCTTCTTCACATGGAAAGCCATTTCCCGCAGACCACATTTGTCATGCTTTAAGTTAGTGTCTTCAAAACAACAACAAGGCCTGTGCTGTCGTCCCGACAGCAAAGTGTATATCGGCGAAAACGACCCCATACGTCTGCCCCGTACGTCTGCCCCGTACGTCTGCCCCGTATGTCTGCCCCATAC